>PVIY010002971.1:78834-119331 GCA_004026745.1 Myrmecophaga tridactyla
TAATTCCAACTGAGAAAAAGAAAGCACCTGCAGAAAACTCAAGAACATTCATGTACTTCACTCAAGTCCTAACTTACAACTATACATACTAACTTTATGCATAAATCTACCAATTTTGCTTTGTTCATCTATAACAGCCAGAAGTGGTAAAGGAGAAGGACCTAGAATGTATAATACAAGACTAGTAGAAAAAGCATGGTGAGAGTAGCAAAGAATAGCAGCTGACAGTGTAGGAAGTGACAAATAAGCTATAAAATTGAGATAAAAGAACTAACATAAAGAGATGACATTTTTCTCTAGTTGCATTCTCAAGGAACAGATTTTAAGTCAGGATTCAAATGTAAATGTAAGTAATTCATTAAGGAATTGCTACTTGGAGAAATGAGCAAAGGAATGGGGAAGCAAAACAGGAAGAGGAAGTTATCAGGCAAAGGTGTGATTTCAGGTAAAATTCCAGCTTCAGCCTTATCTTGCATAAAGTCACGGGGAATAGGCTGTGTGAGTTTGTTCTATTTCAAAACAATGAAGTTGGGATTTTGTGTTTTTATGTCAGTTATTGTATTAAAGCCATGGGTATATATTTATGCAAGCAAAATGTACCTTGTGTTCCAGGAATTTAACAAAGAAAATCACATAGGCAAGCTGCTTGTAGCATAGCACACAAAAACAGGAGGATGGCCTCACAGCATCAGCAAAAGAGATTTATAGGGCTCTATATGGCCCTATATGGGCCACCAACTATGGCTACCTCTGCATTTCTAAGACATTTAATAGCCCTACCAAACACCGAGGTCAAGAACTGCTTCTTATTCAGCTTCAGAAGAAGAGTTCTATATGTAATAAAATAGTCAGGATTCATAATGAGGAACCTGAGTTAATTCAATATAATAAATTTCATGCCTACACTTTGAGTCGCAAAAACAAAGTTCTTATAGTGGAAAGACCATAGGCCAAGAGTCAGGAATTACAGGTAATAGTCCTTTCTTTATTGCCACTAGATATCTATGTAATCTAGGTAGGTGCCTCAGTTTGGCTGGTGGTATGAACGGCTTCCTAATTGCTCAATTGAACACACACCCAAAACACACACATACGTACATACACACACACTCACACACACACACACACATACACAATGAAGTTCCATTAAATAGTGCCTGAAAGATCCAGAATCTGGCAAATAGGAAGTACTAAATAAAGGTTAGCTGAAAATCAAAACACACCATATAAATAAATAAGTCAGTAATTCATTTAACTAGTAATGACAACAATCCTTCAGTAAGTGCCACTTATCAAAAGACTAATAGATTTTCAGACACAATATGAGATGTTTTCTTAGAATTTCTGAGATTATACATAAACATATCAAAATGCACACCCTGGTACTGGAGTACTCCATATGAGATATTATAATATCTCATAATACAGCAATTTTTTTCCTAAAAGTTTAACCATGCATATATTAAAGTGAGTGATTTTTCTTTCAATTGCCTGAATATTTAAAATATATCAGTACCGAGTGGTTATATTTTTCCAGAGCAAAGTAAATAAATCCAGTAAAGGCATACTTATAAATGGTTTAGTTTGTGTACTTGCATGTTTTTGAATTCTAGGGAACCATGTAGAAAAAAAGTCTTTCTTTGCTAACATGTTTGTTAGTATTTTCAAAAATATCCGTATTTAGATTTCCAAAGGCAATGCTGTATCCGCATACAGATGGCTGCAATGACAATTTTTAAACAACAAGCTCTAATCTCTAGGGACTGTATATTTGTGTCACAAAACAATTACATAAACTGGCATGATTAAAAGGTTTGCTGATCAGAACTCAACAGCTGAGAGCCAAATACAGCAAAGTATGATCTAGTTTTCTGCTTTATAAATGCAAATCAAACTGGCACATAGACCACAGAAAGCAGTTATTCTTACACAATTTAGTTTCAGCACAATTTTGGGCAAAGAAAATGTCTAGTAGCAAACAATTCCTTTGAAAACAAAGCTAGACACTGTAGTTTCTAGTTCATCCCATTAAGTCCAAGTTTACAATGGTATAAATACACATTTAAAGTGATATGCAGAATGCTACTATTTGTATAATCTGTAATATTATTTTAAACACCATAGTCATCTACAATGAAAATCTATACAAAATTAGGAAAATTGTGACTGTTATTTTAAATAACCATTCAATAAAAATGTAGAGATTTGTCTGCTCCAGGGCAGAAATGCTTTTTTTGCCTCTTTATCTCTAATGAGTAGGCCCAGTCCTTGGCACACAGTACGTGCTCAATATATATACTTTAGCTGAATGAAAGAATGTTGATCGACTCAATGAAGAAATAGACTAAAATGAAATAATTCTCAAAAAAAAAAATCTAGGAATCAAGAATCAGTGATTTTTGGCACTGACCTCTATTGAATGCTAGAAGTTGTAACCCCATTGATATAAATGACCCACTGGACCAAAGAGAATAACACCTTAGCATATTATTATTCTTTTTTAAAGATATACTTCATATTGCCATATGTGAATTGCGTAATGATAAATCTTTTATTCTGCTTCACAGCTGTTTCCTTTGGGGAAATGAAAAAAAAAAAAAGAAAGAAAACATGTTAAGGATGGAATTCTGTAATATAAGATTGGCTTCATAAATCTAGATATTTACTCATTCATTGCAGATATATTGGTGATTTGGACCAGGCTTATACAATTCTTGACAATGTCATTTGAACTTAATCAGGGACACAGTTCCTGGTGTTTATGATGTATCCCAATAACATCCCCAACAGAAAAGCTGCAAATTCTTCTATCTATTTTAATTAAGGTATTGAATGTAATAGAGAATCACCCATACTAACTACACAATATTCTTTCTATTATTTCCATCTCTGTTTTTAAATTTTTAATCTTTTTCTTCTTAAATTTTGTCCCTTGAGTTTCCTTTCTGCTGGTTCCCATTTGTGAGTAGTAAAGATAGCAAATTCCTCATGGCCTTTCCCAGTGTTATCTATGCACCTAAATTCTAGGGGGCAGGTCAGATTGCAAAGTGACTCACAAACTCACTGCCATCAGAAGGTGTGCAAAACTTACCGGTTCAAAATGCACACCCTGATACTGGCATACTCCATAATCTAAGAAAACAAATGTCCGAAAGGAAGGAATCTGAAAATCAAAAAGTGCCCACATAAACCTCATATACCAAAGCATCTTCTAAAGAAACTATGCCTGAAGGAATTTATTGCTTATAAATTAGGGAAGTCTAATCTTTGTGCTTGGTAGGAGCTCCAGTTCAATTTGGATTATCTTTTAAGGAGATGGATCTTTTGAATAATGTCAAAAGGACATTTTATTAAAATAAAGATTCGAATCAATGACATTTTATATTCCTAATCATGTGTTTTTTCAATAGATAATTATAAAGAACATCATGGTTTAACATTTAGCTGCTTTTGAAAAGACTTAAAAAAGATAGGGGGCATTTTTATTTAACAATGATGACACTTAGAGGCAAAGATCTTTTTTTGAAATCTTTTATCATTTACTGTAGTACTTTTTAGATAAAAAATTAATCTGTACTGAGCATTCATAGAGAAAATTCTGTTTGAACCAGCCTCTGCAAAATCCTTGAAAGCATCTAGCTTCATATCAGTGCAGTATCATATATATATGCAACTGTAATAAACCAATAGACATATTTAAAGAGAGTTAAAAAATGAGACTGAGAGGAAAGGTACTGTTTCTTATTAATAACATCAGATATTATTTGAAGCATTTTAAAAATATGCCAGACACTTTGTTAAGCACTATTACAAACATGTAGGTAATTATTAGTTTAATAGCCTTTTTTTTTTTTAATATAAGGGAAATGACGAGAATATTCTAAGTAGTGGAATTAAGGATTCATACTGAGGGATGTCTGAACCCAAAGCCATGTTCTTAGTCACTGTTGAATATGATAGGTATTTGCCATATGTGGCTACTAAGAAATTGAAATGTCACTAACTCAAATTGAGATGTCTTATAAGTGCACAATGCATACTGGATTTCAAAAAAATTAGTATGAGGGAAATAATTAAATATCTCATTAATGATTTTATACTGGTTAAATGTTATAATGATAATATTTTGGCTATACTGGGTTAAATAAAATATGCTATTAAAATTAATTTCACCTGTTTATTTATTTTTTATTTTCAATGCTGTTAACCTGAAAATTTTAAAATTACATATATGGCACACTTATATGGCTTCATTATATTTCTGTTGAAATATGCTTAAAGCACCCGACCTTCTTTGACAAACTAGGGGAAAAGGAATCAGAACTGTTAGTACCCTGCTTAGTGTGCCTTTGTCTCCTTTTCATTTTTGTCTCTCTTACTTCTTTCATTTTAATGGTGTTATTTATATGAATATTGTGTATCTCCTACTAAAATATAAGTTCCTGGAAGGCAGCCGTCCCAGTTTTTATCTTGTAATACTAAGAAACAAGGGAAAGAAGCTTTTAAGATGAAGCTCTGTAGCCCTGTCAGCCTCCCTCTTCCCACAGGTTGCTCTCATCACTCAGCATGGACTCAGGAATGCCTACATCAGGATTGCTCAGGCGGGCAAAGTACAAGCCGTGGTCACATTCAGCCCAGCTCTTGATTTTGTAAATAAAGTGCTATTGGAACACGGTTAAGTCCAATAACAGGATTGAATTGTTGCCAGACACTTACAAACCTCAAATTCGAAAATATTTACTATCTTGCCCTTTATGGAAAAAGTTTTCCAACACCAGAATAGCTGATGCAACCATTTAGAGTTGATCTTTTCCTTCTGAAGCTGATGAAAGAACCAATGACCCAATCGATTTCATATCATTTTTTTAAGAGTGTTAACATTTGAATAAACACTTCTGGACTATGAACCCTGTAAGGCTTTGTGACTATCTCTCTCAATTGAGGTATCAGAAGTGAAAAAGAATTCTAAAGTGTTCTCTACCATGATAGGGATCATCTCTTAATTTCCAACTGAGGGATAAAAAGCATGGTCCAAACTGTTTGCTTTAATATTTCCAATGTTAGAAAAGTCACCGTGGAGAAAATGAAAGATGCTTGCCAACAGGGGAGTGAGCTCTAGAAAGCCACTTTACTATAGATGAAAGAGTGAGGAAATGAATACAGATTCAATACCATTATTATTGTGGCCTGTCAATACAAGGCTATTTTGCATTTTATATTTTATCCTACACCAAGTGGGTCATTTGATGGTCATGAAAAGTGAGAAAAATGTACATTTTATTAAAATGCAGTTCTTTTTCTTGATACAATTAATTGACCAGCATTTTCCTATATGTGGAAGATCAGGTAAAATTGAAGTTATCCTTAAACAGTCATACTTTTCTCCAAGGCTAGCATCAACGGGTATGGAAACATTTACAACTTACTGATGTTTCTCCAAATAGCTATTGTCAACATTTCCAATATCATCTTTACATTAAATACCTCCCTGCCAAGTACTGTATTTACAATTATGTAAAAGTGAGTCATAAAATAAATAATAATAAGTATAGGATGATTATAGACATCTTCAAAATACTTTTATCAAATGCGGAATAAAGTTTTTTCTAAAAAGGATCTTACAAAGGAGAAAAATATGAATTGGGATATTTCATATCAACACATTTGCACTCCATCTATTAGGGTCTATTTATTTTCTTCAGTGAAGAACTGAAACACATTTATGGGAAATTAATGAAGGCTTTGAAATACTGAGAAATGTTGAATCAAATATCTGCTCTGAGCAAATAAAATACAGATATGTTTATTCTGAAGTTCCAAGGAACTAGAATACGAAACAACAGTTCTCAAAGTAGGCAAAGTACAAAATGAGCTAATTACATGAAAAAAGGAATGTAGCAAATTTCCATTTAAAAACCAAGAAGACAATTAAGTTTTACTAATATTTATAGCATCAATTGATACTGGCACCTACACTGAGTCCTAAAGGTCATTTACAGGATGAGTTTATCATGAAGAAAAAGTGGGAATTATGTGAAGGGGTTGACAGTGGCATCTTCAGCCATAGATTTACTTTATCCTATGGTAATATATTAGAGTTGAAATGTATTTCATTGAATGAGTTTATGGATCAGATCATTAGGCGCTATCTAAAATAATATTTGCTAAATGAACATGTGACTAAAATATGCCTGTAAAACAAAAAACAAATTCAAGATAAATTACAGATTAGAATACTATAATGAAAGCATAGATAAAGCCAAAGAAAATGATGGAGCTGGCACTTGTACTCCCAGTAGAAGTTCCTCTTTAGCTATATTACCAGGAATGACAAACCTTAATCTCATTTTCAATTCAATTTTAAGCACAATTTATAAGTATATATTATATTTGTATAACTGTCATCAGATTATGTAATTTATAAATAATGATGGGGGCACCATCACAAAAGTTTGGAGTTTACCCTTAGAGTTAATTGTAACCATATTCTCCAAGGCTTTACCCTCAACCAAAACTGAAATGTCAGTAAACTGAAAAACAAGTTTGTTTCAGGTTAATTCTAAGGAAAGAATTCTTAACAGTGTTGGAGCATTGCATGGGAGGATAGGAGTCTGACAAATCTGACGGTTTATCAAAGGAAAGGAATCCCTTCATATTACGTCATTTTTGTATTTGGACAACATTACCACCAAATCCCTTTCCCCCCACACATAAATGCGTACCCATACTTATTAATTAATTAATTTATTTGTGTACCATATGGGAGGGGTCACATTTCATTCTTTTTCCATGCAAGTATACTCTTTTTGCAGCATCATGTGTTGAATTTTTGTTTGTTTGGCTTCTTGTTTGTTTGTTTGCTTTGGAAGTGCATGAGCCGGGAATCAGACCAAGGTCTCGTGCATGGCAGGCGAGAATTCTACCACCGAACTACCCTTGCACCCCCATACTTGTTAAAAAGAGAAATGTATAAACTGAAACCTCCATGAGGATAAGTTTAAGGTTTATTTTACTCACCATTTTGGCTTTTGGGCTTTATGTAGTGTCTGGCACATAATAGGTAATAATAATAATTATGTTTAAATTAATACAAGACTAAACTGTTTGGGATGGCTTTGTGGCAGCTGAGCGATAGTTAGATGAGATATAGATGCTTCTACCAGGCATCTATTCTCATGGAAAGGTTATAGCTCTCTTTTCAAAGATAAAACTTTATAAGAGTTTAAGAATAAAGTTGAAGTATTTGTAAATTGAAGATGGAAAGGGTGGGACAACAGGTAGATACTATGGCAGTCTAGGGAATCATTCTCTAAGCGGAGGAAATATCCAGGTCATTCAATACACTCAAATACTCAGTTGATGAGACAAAATTATTCTCACAGTAGGGATGACATACTGATTTTCTTGTTGGTTTTGCTTTTATTTCTGATGAAATCGCATTTGATGCTTACTTTATTTCTTTAGATATAATCTATTTGATATAATTTTGCATAATGTCATGATTCATTAAAATTTATTAAATATTAACTCTCAATAAATGGTATTATTTATTTCCAAAAATTTGTGAGTCAACTCAGGGCTGCTTCCAGGTATAGTCTATGGCTACCATCATATCAAAATCTGGATCCTGCTTCACCTAGATACCCTATCACCCCCCAAACTTCCAGGACATTATATAATATGCTTACAACAAGTACTTAATAACTTTTATATGTCTAGTAAAAAATTCCACATGCAAAAAACTAACGAAGGGATGTGTAGAGGTTAGGCAAGCAAAAATAAGTTGACTTTGTCTTGCTTGATGTGGTTTACTTAAAGCACAGTTTCTATATTAAATTAGATGCTATATTTTCTATACTCATCATAGACTTTAACAAGTGTAACCTTATTTTCTTAATCTGAAAAACCACAACACAAGACTCAGTACAATTCCCTTCTACTTTTTCTTTATAAATGATCATTATGTTAGTTCTTTAACAGGATGGCAATAAACTCTCCTTCCAGCAGTATTAATCTATGTATATATGTGTGTGTGTGTGTGTTTGAGCATTAGCTCCTTAGCTACTCAACTGTGTATCTACATGTATATATGTCTATGTTGCTAGGCAGGCATAAAGGCATTATGGATGAGGCAGTGAAAGGTGAAAAAGTTACTGGAAGAAAACAAGCATCACAGGGGAGAATGAAATGTCACAGTTCCCATGAGCTTGGTGTTCAATATGCTTTGCCAAGAATATTAGTTGGCTTCTCTAAGAGAGCATTATCAAAACATTAATAAATAAGAAGGGTAAAACAGAATAAAAGAAGAATTTCTTAAGAACAATTAAGAAACAAAAAACAAAACAAAAGCACAAGGACCTGCAAGTCCTAAAATCATGTCGTGTTAAATTAATAGTAGGGTTATACCCTGATATCATCCACCAGTTCACTGTGAAAAACAAATTCCATATTCCTGATGGCTATATGTTGCTCTGCTTTCAATAACACCTATTAAAAGCACTGTTTTCTACAGCAGTAAATGTACTTTATTTTATTTAACATTGGGATGCTATTTCATAACAATATGTTAATGGTGGGCCAAGAGATTAACCAGGAGGAAAAACCTCAGAAATTTATACCAATAAAACATAAGTTAAATATAAGAAACTCTTAAGTTAAATAAGTTAAACACAGGAAACTTTTTCTTGTATTTCTCTCATAAGTTAAATACATATGGTTTTCTTTAAACCATATGGAGTGGGTGCATGGGTGGTTCAGTGGCAGAATGCTTAATGCTTGTCTTCCATGCAGGAGACCCGGGTTCGATTCCCAGACAATGCATCCAAAAAAAAAAACCTCTATGGAGCATTTTGTTCAAGTTATCAATAACTTCTTTTGACAACAGCTTTGTGGGGCATATGGCCATTTATTAATTTCTCAAGCAATTAATAATAAACACTGTATCAGTATTAACCTACTTAACATTCAAAACAATTCCTTATGATGGTTATATAATTTGTCCAAAGGCAAGCAGCTAGTTAGTTAGTAATGGAGCTATCTGCATCCAGGCAGTTGGACTGCAGAGTCCATGCTATACTGATGCATACCCACTATACTCATGACAAAATTTAAAATACATCTCTAACTATATATATATATATGTATATGTATATATATATGTATATACCTATCCATACCTATAACCCCTTCTCTGAATATTCATAGTGACACCAAATATTTCTCAATTATAAATTATAAAGGTAGAACTAATACTACTTTAAGCGAAATGGTAGTATTCATTGGCTCTCTAATTGGGAAATCCAAGGTTGGTTGGTTTGACCCCAGAGAAGGGGCAGGACTTGACCCTCCTTCTCTGCACATTTTTGTGTTCTGCTTATCACTATTAACCCCTTTATATGGCCTTAATTCTCTCATGCTATAGACAAATTTTATTTACATGATCAGAAGATTACAGGCTATCTTACTCTGCCCCTTGTAGCAAAACAATCCTAAAGAAAAACAGTCCAAGAATTGTGTTGAGAATATCTAAACAATAGTACTCATTTTGTGAGTGTGAGTTTCTATACACCAACTACTGAATTAAAATTGTTTTCATGAATTACACTCTTTAATAGCATTGTGTATAAAAAATAAAACTGGTACTATCATTTAGATATTCTCATGAGTATTTTAGATTGATTTGGGATATTCCAACACAGACATCTTTCATGCCATTATTTTTTAAGATAATTTAGTTTAGAACACACTGATATGGATTGTACATAAGATTTTTCCCAGTTATGAATCTTTAAAAGATAATTTTTCTTTCTAGAATGGATGTTTTCTGAAAAAAAAATAGTGAGAATTTAAAATAGTTCACATTTTAGAAAACTCTAAGAATACTTCTATTTCTTAAGGTTCCTTGCTCTATAATGCATTTGAAAGACTTTTTCATAACTTTCCACTCTGCTGTTTCCTGTAGTCCTGGTGACATCTTATAGATTTAGAGCTTCAGATTACATTTCTAAGATTACTTTTCTAATGTAGAGTGAGGAAGTAACTTCCCTATTTGAAAGTTAAACCAGTGAATACAAATTTCTTTCTCTCTTTCTTCAATTGACTTTAAAAATGTTTCATTACATAAACCCCCAGGAGGGCCTTTTCATGCAGTTACACTGGTGAATAAATAACAGAAGGTTCTGCTTTTTAAAATATATAAATTGAGAATAAGATTTGTTCAAGTTTAATAGCTTCTTTTGACCCATGTGAATGTCTTAGTTGAGCTGCTTCCTATATTCAAAGAGCTAGTACTTTTGGAGGATGTGCCTTTACCAACATGAAACAACATGAAAGTCTGTTCTACGTACTTTAAGCCTAAATAAATTGAATTACTTTAACTGGAGAGAAGCACATTTCATAGATAACTGTTTTATTCAAAATATGCATATAGTCAAAATTTCATTTAAATCATTATTTGTTTTTAAAAATGGAAGAAACTAGGAAAGTTCAAACATTCATATGCACATTCCTTTCTTTTAAAAAGTGGGAGATGCTACATTTACTGCTCCACACTTGGGGGACTGAATTTTGGTAAAGTCCTTGGGGTGGAAATACATTCTTAAAATAGTTACATTAGCTATTTCAAACTTCAGTTTGATCAAATATGCTTATAAACTCAAAACCTTATTTTTCACTTTTATGAAATGTGAAACATGTACAATAGCCATAAGCAGACAACATTTCACAATGCAGATGGATTTAAGGGCTAAATTTTTTTATATAAAAACTATTAAAACATTAGAAGAAAATAAAAGATTATTTTAGAATCTTTGGCTGGAGAATTTCTTACTAGGAAGAAAGAAAAATACAGAATTATAAAAGATTAACATTTTTTGATGGTACTATGGTGGGGAAAATGGCACCTTTAACAATGTTACAGGATATGTGATAGTCTAGAGAAAATTTTCAGCTCAAACAAATGGGTCAAGTAATTAATATTTATAATATATAAAGAGTCCACATGAACCAATAATGAAAACACAAGCATCCTAAGACTCCTCATTGAAAAAAGTATATAGGTGGATTCATGAAAGCAGAAATATTAATGACCAATGAACATTTGAAGTTATTGACTTCTTATTAAATCAGGAAAATTCTAACAGAAACAAATGACATTTTCATTTGAGATTGCAAATGAAAAAAGGCAAAAGTTACATACTACTGGAGAAGATAAGAAATCATGAACAATTTCATACTCTAATTATTGGAGTGTAGCTTAGGACACTCTTTGAAGAGCAATTTGGTGTGTCAAAATATTAGATGCACATACTCTTGACCAATATGTATTTTTCCTTTTAGAGATTTATCTTAGAAAAATACTTGCATACATAGGAGCAAATACTTGCTAATCTAAATTAGCACCCCCAAAAACCTTGATAATTTCTATATTTTGATCAAAATGAGGATCATTAAATAAATAATGAGAAGACCACACAGAAGTATATGAGGTACCTATGAAATGACTGATGTATGCCTGATTTGACAAGGAAAGGTACATTATAACATATTACTACATAAAAATAACAATTCAGAACAGCATATTATCAAATATTTCCCTTTAAATTAACAAAACATCACCAATTCTATAAGCATTTTCAGATATATTTGGAAAAAAAAAAGTCTGGAAGAATGCACTCCAAGATGTTAATATGGACTGTTTTGGGCAAGGGAGAGACTAAAGCAAAGAAGAAATTTTCATTTATTTTACATAATTCTGCAATTGCAAGAATTACAAAAATAAATGTTTTATTTTTGAACTAAAATAAAGTATTTGCAAAATTTTTAAAACAAAAGAACACGTTTTTGTTAATTATATTCATATATGCTTTAAAATATGAAAAGAGAAGAATAAATGAAGCCATAATAAAACCAGAGATATTATTTCAGTGGGTTAGTAATCTCAATGCAAGAACTGCTTCTTTGTTTCAAACAAATTGAAAGCAACTTATTTCACTTTTACCACTTTTCATAGTCATATATACAAAAGCAGAAATTGGTAGACGGTGATAAACTTGTTTATGTGAACTCAGAAGGGGTTGTTCAATTAGTCATTTTCCCCAAATCTTGAATAACATTTAATCCTTTTTTGTAGGCAGGAGGCCCCTAATCCTTTATATTTCCCAGCCTTGGACTCTCAATCAGGTTCTAATGTTATAAAGTAAGAGTAAGAAAAAGTACCATATCCCTTTTATACATCAAAAATTCAGACAAAGAATAAATATTCAAGGGAAAATATGTTATTAAACCCATTTTAGACATATACCCTGATGCCTGCTACAGTGCTGCCTGACATAGCAAAGAGCAAACTCTAGACCTCTGACCCCAAAATATATTCTCACTTGAAGACCAAAGTACCTCTAAAGGGGACACTATTTACTTTAAATAATACTCTATATACAAACACTTACAGCAGAAATGACACTAAATTTCCACTGAAACATAATGTGCCAAGATATCTATATTTATATCCACATCTATATCTAACTAGATTAATATGCATTATATATTATATAATATTTTATCTCTATGTAAATATATAAATGTTCATATATATTACACATAGTGTATTGATTTTCCATTTCTGCTATAACAAATTATGACATGCTTAGTGATTTAAACAATGCAAATTTATTATCTTACAGTTCTGTAGGTCAGAAGTTCAACACAGGCATCACTGGCTAAAATCAGGGTGGTGGCAGGGCTTTATTCCTTTCTGTTAACTCTGGGGATAGTCCATTTCCTTGCCTTTCAATCTTGTAGAGGCTGTGTTGCGTGAAAAAGAGACAAGGCTTCAAGCCTCCTAGAATGTTACACGGAGAAAGGAAAAACCAGGGCCGAGGCTCAGAAGTTTCAGGAAGTAGGGTTTATTGTCTATGGCCATAGGGCTCAGCCGAGTAGCCTTTGAAAGTCTGAGCCCCGAACAAAAGGTTAACATCAATTTTTAAGAACAGGTTGACATGTTAAAGACAAGGTAAACGATTGGCTGGGTTTAAGTTGAGAAGGCCGCAAGGCTGGGTTACAGAAGTGGATGAGCCCTTAAGGGAGGAGTCCCTATCCCAGAAATGTGTCTGATCTTGCCTATTTGCAGTTTCAGCCAATGTTGGAGGCTAGGGGTGGGGGTCTGGGGATTTTCCACAGAGGAGGCAGCCGAACCAGAAGAAGAGGGGCCTGCTTGCTACAGCTGCCCACATTCCTTGGGCAACTTCTTCAAAGCTAGCAACTTCTCAATTTCTTTTTCAGTACTCACATTTCTCTCTGACTACAGACTCACATTTCCCTCCTTTCAGGGACTTAAACAGGTAGATTGGGCCTACCGAGATAATCCATAATAATTTCCCCAACTCACAGTCCTTAACTTAAGCAAAGTTCTTTTGAACATGTAAGGACTTACTAATCCACTGATTAGTATGTGAACATTGTTTTTGGGGATGGAGGGGCATTATTTTGCCAACCACCACATGTCACACTAATTTTCATCTATCCATATAAATCTATTGAATTAGATAAATACTGGACATGATATATGTATAGTATATACATTATATATATCACATGTATCTATATAGCTATAAATAGATGTTGATTTGCAGATACTTCGGAAGCTTGTATTTAATGGAAATTTCACATTACCTCCATCATAGTATTGTTGGTCAAACCTTATCCCTTCTCTGGTAGGGAAGAGAAGGTTATCAGATGGAAGGCTAGTAGGAAAGTGGGGGGAGTAGAACCACAAAACAGGATGGGGTAGGAGGTAAGGCAGAAGCCCACTTTACAACGTCACAATGCTACCTCACATTGGCCCTGCTTGTTAGTCAGAGTGGGTATAAAATATAGTTTCAAGGAGGTAAATCATTTGTTAAAATCAGAGGTCAGCAAATTTGTACGGTAAAGGGCCAGGTATTATATATTTCAAGCTTTATGGGCCAGAAGTCTCTGTGGCAACTACTCCACCCCTACCTGTTAAATAAGAAAGTAACCACAGACAGTATGTAAACAGATGAGTGTGGTGGTTTCCAATGGACACAAGGGACACTTTATGGACACTGAAATTTGGATTCTACCTAATTTTTACCTATGAAAAATATTGCTTCCCTTCTAATTTTTTAAACTATTCAACAATGTAAAAAACATTCTCAGTTCATGGGCCATTCAAAAATCAAAAGTAAACTGCATTTGGCCCTCAGGACATAATTTGCTGACCTTTGAACTATACCACTTATAATGAATAGTAATGCATCTCAGTCATTGCTTCAACGAGTACGATAGATTCAAAAAGACTTCATGGTGCCTTGAAAACCTATACATCTTATAAGTTACTATATTCTTTAAGAAGTTCCATCAGAAGCAGTTTTCCTTTTGTATGGACACAGAACAAAAGCATCAATAATAAAATCAGTTTTAATCCCAAAATATACAAATTAAAGGTAGCTCTATGGCTTTCTTGGAGAATAAATGTGGCTTGATTACATATTTCCAAGTCAATAAGCCTTTCATTAATTTGGAAAAATTATGGAAAATACCAAAGGTTAACACTATAAATTTCTTAAATTTATAAAGTTCTCTCAAAGAGAATTTCCTAAAAATGGGAGAATGTAAAAAGAAAAGTTGCCTATGGTGCTTCTGTAGAAGGTAGGTAGGTAAATACTGTTCAAGTCATCACAACAACTTTCCCAAAGAGAAGGTCATGAGTGTATGATAATGTGATCAATATTCATTAATTCAGATAAAACACTGGGGGTGTTTACCCCCAAAATTATATGTGAAAATTTTAAAGAGTTAATTTGATAGGAAGGTAGGGGCATATATCAGTGAAATTTGGCTTGTGATTGTTAATGTAAATCAACTATGTCTCAAACTTATTAGGCAGTGGAAACCAGGATATGATAGAAATATGTAAGACATACTAAGTGCTTGGTCAACAGGAATGTTATGCTTCTCATATCATGACATTAGGTTAGCTCATTTATTGGGCAGATCCTCATGAAGTCAAGGATGGAGGCTTTAAGTCAATTGGGGTCAACCCTGCTTTCGGCAACAACAGTAGACACAAAAGCATTAGGCTTCCTGTGGTAGAGGTTTCATAGGCTTCTACTAGCCTCCTAATAGGTTCTTTACACAGTTCACTGGACACTGAATAAGCATGACTTTAGGTGATATTAATCAGAACTCTGCTTTTCACATTTATGAAGCAAAAGAGAAATTAAGACAGGGAATTTTAGTTCTTTCTGTACCCTGAGTGAGGAACTCAATTTGCTGGCTGGTAGAAGGCAGAAAGGAGGAAGGATGGAAGTATTGAGAAGGATTCAGCAGACGCTAGTCCCTAGAATAAGTCATATGATCTGGCTACTCCTTGATTGTCATGTATAATTCAAGGAACACCAAAAGCATTTACTTAGCCTATTAAAAATGATTGAAATGCTGCATCTAAAAGTCAAGAGAAACCTGTATCTAAAGCATTTATCAAGACCCTTTGTCTCCAGGTAAGAATGATAAACAGATCCCAGGTTAATAATTCAAAGTGTCTATTCAGTATAGCAGAAAAAGGGCTGCAATGTAAGCTCCATGAGGGAAACAACCCAATCTTGATAACTATTTTATCTCCACTGGCCTGCACACTTCCCAGGACAAAGTAGGGCTCAATAAAAATTTTTCAGAGTAAATTATAATATATACAATCTATTATAAGTCATAATATAATCTATTATAAATCATTTACAAGAGCTCATATCACAAAACGTGATTTAACAAAGAAATACAAATGTCAAATTTTAAAAATCAACTATGGCATTATGTCTTGCCTAACAGATTGGTATTTTTAAAACAATGATAATGCTCAGTATTGATGCAAGAATAAGAAAACAGATATTCTTTGGGCATTTGGGGGGACTATAAATCATTAAGATATTTCTGGAGGGACATTTGCCATATGCATCAAAATCATGAACATGAAAAAAAGCTATTTCACTTAACAACATAGATGGATCTCTAAAACATGTTGAGCATAAAAGGCAGGCAGATAAGAACAATCACTGTATGAGTTCATTCACATAAAGTTCAGAAAGAGACAAAAATTAATCAATGGTGTTAGGATCAGGATAGAAGTTACCTTTGGGGCAGGGGCTGTAAAAACTGCAGGGGTATGAGAATATCTTCCGGGGTGCTAGTGCTCTTATATTTCTTGCTAGTCATGTGTTGTAGTTGCATTATGTGTTCAATTTTTGAAAATTCACCAAGCTACATATTCATGATTTGTATATATACATATGTGGGTGGGTGTGAATGAACACATTAAGAAAAACAATCTGCTCTATAAAGATTTTTACTCAACTGGTCAATAGACGACACATAAAGTGAACCATGCACTGCTGAAATGCATGGTTACTGATAAATCAATAACAAAGGAAGATTTGTGATTGTATGCATACAGATGCAAATAAACACATATATGCAATATATTATAAATAGATTCCCAGTCAGTGCCAATCCTGTTGGCCTTGAGCTATATCTGACTCATATCAGCTGCTATTAAAACACAATGAACTGATGCCTCTCAAGGTGACAGAAGATGGTTGAGGTCATCACTTTAAAAAGGCCCTTAAGTAATCAGCCACCAGGACTGCCACAATGCATTACTGGAATTGCAAGGCAGCTCTGAAAGTCAGGGTTATATCTAAGAAGGCATGCAGAACTGAAGCTTCCCTTGTCATCTTGCCACACACATCTTTTGCACATGGAGAAATGTACATCTCTGTCACAACTACCTGGTCTTAAATGAGAGCAGACAGAACTGGAAACAAACTTAGCTCTGTGGACAGTATGCAATTATCTGTCCTGGACACCACATCATTCTGTCCTTTAGGCCAGAAACAAAGAATACAATTAATAATCAAACTGCTGATTACATGAATAATTTTTCCAATTTAGTGGGATGTTTAGAGGTTTGTTAACTGTATGGGTCTTAAATGTTCTGTCATTTTAAAAAGTTAAAGTTTTAAAATTTCCTCTTCAGAATAGGGTCTATAAAATTATTTTTCATCACTTAGCTATAAACATAAAGTATGCAGTCCTGACATATATTGATTAAAAAACTGATAATTTTCTACTTGAGACATTTTCCTTTCATGATGTCATTATGTTTTGGGAACATGATATATCTGAACCTCCTATTTTCTGTTTCAGTGTAAATCACTCATAGCATGAATATTAAATGGAAAGTAAGTACTCTTAATTATGAAAGAAATTTACAGGATTTACTTAACAGTATGTCAAGAGTATCCTTTCATATTTCTTTTAAGGTAGAAATAAAAGTGTTTGGTTTCACAATAATAGCATACAAAAACCCTGTCTATTTTGTCTCTTCCCCACTAAACGATTTTAAAGTGTATTTCAAACTTACTATTCCTGAAGTAATTTAAAAGCCAGAGGGTGCTCATATATGTTCACACTAATAAAATTTCTTCCTCTATCCTGATCCTGAAAGAACAAACCAGTTCCTGTTTTCATCTTTACTTTTTTTTATTTCCATAATTATAATCATCCCTAAGCTTTGATTAGTACAAGGACTTGCAATTTTAATAGGACACATTTTTCATGTTAACAAAGGTTAGCTAAGACTGAAATGCTATTCACCTTTATCTGCCTTACGCTTTTTCAGTTCCATCTTGGATCATGTTCTTCACAAGGGGAAAAAAAAAGTATCGTGCTATCCACTCATTTATTAAGGTTTCTTTAATGACAAAATGAAGATATTGCTGAAATTAAAAACTTTCCCCAAATAAAATGATACAGCCACTTGAATGACCTTGGGCAAGTTAGTCATCTCTAAATTGGCAAGGTTAAACAGCACTCTTGCTCCTCACACCCCTAGCCTGGTCCTTTAGTTTTACCCATGTCAATTAAAGGGATATACTACCACCCACCCAGGAAGTGGTGAAAGTAAGTCAAAACTCGGGGAGTTATCCTTTTTGCTTTTCTCTCACTCTACATTCAATCAATAACATCCTCAACATGTCTTCCTCTTTCCCTTTCCACGATTATCACCGTAACTCAATCCGCCATCATATATTTCCTGGATCATTGCAACAAATTCCCTACTGCCCTCCACCCCCATACAATTCATTCTATACACATTACCCATAATGGTCTTTTAAAAATTTAAGTCAGATCATTTATTCCCCTGCTTATAACCCTCTAATGACTCCCCATTGCATGTCTAATATTCAAATTTCTTAACCTGTTTTATAAAGCGCTATATGGTCTAATACTGCCTATATTTTCAATCTCTTCCTTATAAGCCCAGCTCCACCCCTTACCCATTGGGATCCAGCCACACAGCCTCTCTTTCTGTACCTGATCTCACTTTTTGTTCTATTTACAATGCTTTCTTCCTTATATCCTTCAGATCTCAGCTTAAATGTCATCTTTTCCTTGACCACCCTGAAGAAGTCATCAAGTTACTCAAAATCACATAACCCTATTTTAATATTTCTGTTTTATATACTTCTCTACTTTCTGTACTTGGCATATAACATGTATTCCTTAAATATTTTGTTGAATGAAAGAATAAATTTAAGAAAAGCAACTTTGTTACTACAAAATACAGTGATTCCACTTACCTGTCAGGGTTGAAATAGAACTTAAATGGGACAAGACGTGTAAAGCGTTAGCACAATGCTGGAGTAAAGACAATTTCAATAACAATAGTAGTGGTGGTATTGTTAAAATAGGGACTATGATAGACACTTGCAAAGGACTTCTGGTTGACCACTGTCTCTGCTAACTCTAATATTTTATAGCTTTTTTGTAACGGAGATAATTAAAATACAGTACTTTTACATAAATGGCTAACGAATGAATAAATTGATAAATGACTTTCAATATTTTAGGGTAATCTGGGCCATACTATTCCTGATATATCAAGGGTAAAATATCTTTACTCCTTTTCTTTATAACCCTGAGATTCCTAAGACTACCAGACTTGGATTTTGCATGTATCAGAAGGAAACTGAAAAAGGTAAATTAAGGAAGTTTTGTGAAATTAAGAGGCAGATTGGGAATCAGCAAGATCTAGATTTACACCTGATCTCTGCCACTTGTTGATTAGCCTCAGACAAGAACTACTCCATGCTGAGACTTAATTTCCTCATGCCACCACTTCACAGAGTTATTGGAAAGGTTAAATAAGATACAAGGGTAATTCACCTAGCACAACCATTTAGCCTGTGACTGATGGTCAGTTAATGTTACTTTCTTTCCAAGTGTGTCACTAAGAAATAGTACTGGAAGCATGTGTGGATTTCTCTCCTTGAGTTAGTGTATCAGTGTAGTCTGTTGGCACTTTCTATAATGTCTTTATCCCGTGCTTGTGGGTGCCAATGTGCCCATATTATCTACTAAACTTTTCCTTTTTTGTAGGCCTGTTTTATTGGAGCTATTCTTGAATATAAAACCTTTATTAAAGATGGCACTTAATTTGAAACCACAAATCTAATATAAATAATAAAACAAATAACCATTGCTTATAGAAGGTAGCTAAGCATCAAAAAAAGATATCAAGGTCTTGGTACAGTTTACTTTCTTGGATAAAAATTCACTTGTATTTGTAACCAAACTGGAAAACAGAATACTTCCTAGAATCTTGAGAAATTTGAACTTGAATTATGGCTATGGTTCATTAAACTTACTCTAAAAACCTTAATATCTTTCTGCATCAGAGAACTATCCTATGTACAGGCATATAAACACACTATCACAAAGCCCAAAGAGAAAATTGCTTTAGTCAGCTGCAGAAATGCCCTTGCCACAGAAAAAGTTTAAGAGTTTTCAACAGCTCTAAGTGTAGCATTCTCCCAAGTGAGGTAAATGCTCTCTTTGCATTATTTGCTTCCCAGGTGATTCAAGCTGCAAGGTAGATAGATGACTAGGACTCAAATACTGGAAAATAGAGGAAAGTAAACTGTGTCATATCTTTAAGTTTTAGCCAAAATGTGTTCATCAGAAGCAGAGTTAAGATAATAGTCCAAACAATAATTTAAAAAAGCACTCAGTTTTCTCAACTACTCGTGTTTAGCATCTGGTTCCATTATCTTCTTTCCTCTTTTCGATTTAAAACATTTTTATGCTTCAGATCTTCCTGAGCATATCAGCTCTCAGATCTGATGCATAAGACACAGGAATTTATATTGAAAATGATGTGCACAACAACACTTTTTTCCTAGAGGGGATCTAAGAAGCAGCAGCAGTTTGTAAAGCACCATCAATCATATTTTAAGGCAAGGACTAAGTTTTCTTGATGGCCTACTTTGGGAAGGGAGAGCCAGGATTTAAGTGATGTATGCAAGTTCTAAGCAATTCTCAGTTAAAAAAATATGATTACTGGAATGTAAATTGCTATAAATTATTAAAAAGTCATTTGGATTTATGAATCAAAAACTTTAAAATCGTCCAAACTATTTGGTTCAGTATTTCCAATTCTATGAGTTTATTCTAAAGAAGAATGAAGGGCATCAGAGATCTACATTAAAGAATGTCCAAAATGAAAATATTCTATGAAGCATATTTATAATCATGTTACATAAAAATATATATAGTTCAATAAATCTGAACGGGAATATATAAAATGTGAATGGTGATTACCACTGATTATGGAATTATGGGTAATTTAATTATTTTAATTAAATTTATTACGTATAATTAACTTAAAACATAAATGCCTTTTAGTAAGTTTGAATAAATGTAGTCATGCCATAATCAAAATACAGAACATTCCTATCACTTCAAAAAGTTTCCTCCTATTCCAAATGACAGCAGGGACCATTGATTTGCTTTCTATCACTATAAATTGATTTTGTATTTTCTAGAAAAATGTCTATTTTTTTCACTCAGCATGTTTCTGAGATTTATCAGCATTGTTGCATATATTAGTAGTTTGTCCCTTTTTTGGATTGTTTCTGAAATTTCAGTTTTTGAAAATTATTAAGAAATGTATGTAGAAGTCTTTAGACAAATGTTTTCATTTTTCTTGGGTAAATACCAATGAGGGGAACTCCTTATAAGTGCTTATTTTATTTTATAAAAACAAAAACACACACACACACACAAACTGCCATCTGTTTTCAAAGTGGTGGTAACATTTTAAAGTTCCATTTCCAAAAATTTGCCAATGTTTAGTATTGCCTTTAATTCTACTCATTTTAATTGTGATGCACTGGTATCTTGTGTTTTCCATTTTCGTTTTTTGATGACAAATGATGTGGAGTGCCTTTTTTATGCTCATTAGCCATTATTATATCTTCTTTTATGAAGACTCAGTTCAAACATTTTTTAAATAATTGAAATATTTGTCTTCTCATTATTGAGTTGTAAGTATTCTTTATATATTATGGATACAAGGTTTTTTTTTTCAACTTGCGGTTTGCAGTTTCATGTTCTTGATGTATTTTGAAGGGTGGAAGTTTCTAATTTTGATGAAGGTCAAAATATTGATGTGTTTCCTTCATGATTTAGGCTTTTGGTATTACGCTTATAAAATCTTTGATTACTCCCAAGGTCATGAGAATTTTCTCCTATCATTCACTTTAAGTTAATTTTGGGGTATAGTATAATTAAGGTTTGGATTTTATCCTTTTATATGGACGTCTGGTTCTAACATCAAGTGTTCAAAAACTTTCCTTTTCTTATTGAATTATCTTGGCACCTTTGCAATATTTAATGACCATTATGTGTTATTTATATGCCAATGCCACACTTTCTTTTCAGTATTTTGTTTTCCTCTGTGTGCTCCAATTAGGATAGTCCCTAATAGTATGCATTCAGGTTCACTGATCTTTTTTTTTTTTATAGTGCCTAATCTGATCTTAATCTCATCCAATAGTTTTTTCATTTTAGATACTTTGTTTCAGCTCTAGAAATTCTATTTGGTTCTTTTTTTATGCCTTCCACTTATCTCTGTATTTTTTCATCTTTTTTTGTAAATTATTGAGCTTATTTATAGTGGTTGTTTTGAAGTACTTCACTGCTAATGCCATCATCTTTGTCATTTCTGAATTTGATCAGTTTTTCTCTTGATCATGGGTTACATTTTCCTGTTTCTTTATATCTCTAATAAGTTTTGATTGGCTGTTTTTGAACATCTGGATTTTGCTCTATTTCTTTAAAAAGTGTTGAAGTTTGTTTTGGCTGGCACTTAAGTAATTTTTGAATTAGCTTTAGCCTTTCAAGACTGTTATACAGTAGCCTCTACTCAAGTGTTAGTTTAGCCCTTCTACTAGGATAAGACATTTCTGCAGTCTCTAGAGAATCATCTGGATATTGCTGAGTTCTCTCTAATCTGGTGGGACAGCCCTCTAATATCTTCTAGTCTAGAGCAAGCTTGGGTATCATTCACCTTCACTCTCCCCAGTTGATATTTGCTTGACTTTGTAGAGTTTTACCATATACATGCACAGTTTGGTTTCCAGGAACAGACTGAAAGGCACCCCTAGGAAGATTTTTGGAGTTCTTTCTCTGCTCTACAAATTCCACCTGCCTCAGCTCACTGCACTCCAATCTCTGTCTTCTGAACTAAGCAATATTCTGTTTATGTTCCCCATCCTTGCAGTATAAAAAGGAAAATGCCTCAAGGCAGAAGGCCAGGGTGATTATAAGTGTCACCAAATTTATTTCCTTTCTCTCTTCAATCACAGAATTGTACTGCCTATTGTCCAAGGCCTAAAATCAAATGTTTAATATATTTTTCTAGTTTTCTGGTAGTATAAGGTAGGAAAGGAAAGCCCAGTTTGAGTTACACCAAACTGTCCAGAAATGGAAGTCCTTAATTATATTTTACACATATACATGAAAATATATATTTAAAATATTGGTGGTGATGGTAACACAGCATTGGGAATGTAATTAAG
The DNA here is from genome assembly GCA_004026745.1 of Myrmecophaga tridactyla. NCBI lineage: Eukaryota > Metazoa > Chordata > Mammalia > Pilosa > Myrmecophagidae > Myrmecophaga > Myrmecophaga tridactyla. Next base: position 101,769 of record PVIY010002971.1, read on the forward strand.
AGCACTGAATTATATATTTGAACGTGATTTAAGGGCAAATGTTAAGTTATATATATATATATATATATGTTACTAGAAAACAAAACAAAACATAGGACTGTACAACATAAACATTGCCTTGCTGTAAACTACAGACCAAAGTTAATAGTTCATTCATAATAATACTCTGCACCAAAGATACCACACTAATGTGTCGTGTAATAATGGGGGTATATACCAACTCTATACTTTCTGAATGCTCTTTCTTTAAACCTATTATTTTTTATTAAAAAATAAAAGCAAAACAAACAAACAAAAAATTGGTCATTCTGTATCTTGATCCAAAGTGAAGATGGCATTATTAGCTAATTTTCTGTAAAATGTCAAACATATGTGGTTTTATCCCCAAATATTATACAACTCTGTTAGAAAAAAAGGAAAAAAATATTGTAACTATCCTTTGTAGAATAGTTTAAATAATTATTTTCTGCTTTCTGTTCCAATCTCAACAAATGCCATCCTACATGGCTGAAGTACTAGCTTTTATTTGTGGAGTTACAGAAAAATATATAGGTTGGGCACTCAAGAAGAAAAGAATGTTGTTTTCAGAGTCAAATCCCCAGTGTATGGAGGCATCGTCTCACAACCATGCAGCAGGTTTCAGTACAATCCATAACTACTGACATTTTATAGACCAGGAAGATCCATGCTTAACTAACATAGAAAAAGAAATACATTTCCTTCTTTTGGTAGAAAGATGCATATAATATATCTTTGAAGACAGGGTTGAGATTATCGCCATGTTCTATGGATAAATATGGAAGTTCAGTTTCTGAGTCTGTGGCAGCACTTGCAAGAAATATATTCACGTAACAATAAAAAAAAAGCTACTTGTTTAGACAAAAAAACATTGGCCGTGTATATTTTCTATGTACTCTAGTGTGCTGATTTACAGAGATGGCTTCTCCAGGACCTTCTACTTTGCAAACTCAGATTTCCTGTCCTGTAGTCTAGCTAATCCTCCAAGGATTTGGTAGAGTAGGGGGCAAAACACACATATTCATTTGAAATAGGAACTATGTTTAATGCCAGGAGGATGACAAATGAATGCTGTGGGGCTCAGCCTTGTCTTACTAATCTCCTTTGGTACCCAATCTTCTGATTTCTGCCTTCATAAACTCAGCTCAACATTTTATTTCTGCAGAATGAAATTTTTCTCAATAAAATTAGTTCCTGCAATTAGCTTCCTCAGCAGTGATGAGCAAGCAGTAATGTGGCGATTTTCTACTAATAGCTGAAACTGTGGTATCAGCTAATACCACTTTTCAACTGTGCTAGTGTGCAGATCCTTAACTAGCTCATCAGATTAGCAGATAAATCTCTGTAGATTCCCAGAAGCCCAAATAGATTTACCACTCATAAAAGGATAGGCCCATTACCTTATTTTATACAATAAATGGCATTTATTGAACATTTACTATGTGGCAGGCATTACACTAATGTTTTATGTACACTTTGTCATACTGACATAAGAACCTTTCAAGCAATCAAAAAATGAAGCCATTATGAGACTGAAAGAGGTCAGCATGAGCTCACTCGGTGGGGGGAGTGTGGGTAGCACTGCAGAGGTCAAGGAATCTGTAGCTAGGCAGGCAGAGAAGCAGATGGGATGGGACACAGTCCCTGCTCAAATTCCAATAAATTCTGAAGCCATCATAAAAAGCTATGACAGCTATTTGACAGTTTACAGGCCACAGATAATACATTATAAATGGTACTGAAGATCTGACCTTATAATCTGGTGAGTTTGTTTCCATCACTGGAGATAGATAGACAGACTTTGTTTCCTATTCCCTGTTTTTTTCTCCTCTCATTCTCCCACCAAGAACTTAATCTTTGGATAGCTAAAATATCTGCCCTGCTGTTAGAAGACAGTAGGAAACTTATTTTGTCAGTACATACATTTTGGCCCATATTAGTGTCTGCATTTTGAGCATTTTAATAGTATTTCCATTGAAAACCAAACATCTAATGAAAAAACAGAAATCAATTCATGCCATTCATCAAGCACAGAATACGCATCTAGGCCATGCAGTTTGCTACTCGGAACATGATAATAAATAAAATGCAGAGCTTGTCCTCAGAATGATTCCAATTTGAGGGGTAGTAGCAGTAGAGTATACAATAAAACTAACTATAACTTAAGGAAAAATATGAGTAAATACATATAAATAGGGTTCATAAAAGAAAAATAAAACTATAAAAATCTTGGTGATGAATTTTGAAACTCTTCAGAATTACATTAGAAATGAACCTTAAGGTGAACATAGTAAATTAACTAGTGGAGCACATGAAAGGAAGTATAGCATAGGGAAAGAATGGTGGGGAAAAATATATGGAGTTAGGAAAATGCAAGACATATTGTACTTAGGCATGTTTCTAAGACTTCAATATTCAAATATATATCACTAGTCACAAGTATTCAAAATTTAAACTTTATGTTTTACCTCTATTCTCTATTGGTCCATCTTTTTAAAATTGTCAATCCTTCTAATTAGTCTTGACTATTTATACTAACTTGGCAAACACATTCAAACAATTTATCATATTGAGAATAATTTCATTGTTTGTCATTGTCAAATCTTTCTTCAGAGTGTTCTACTCTCTGTATCTGGAAACGGTATACATAATACAAATAAAGCTTCTGAACCTGGAAAATTCCAATAAATACATTATCAGATTGTCAACCCATATTTTGCTAGTATACTCTCACATATGATGAGTTTCTAACATACTCAAAACCAACCCTGAACCACTAACTAATGGCTAGTAATGCAGATGACGCTTGCAAAGATACCTGCAAGACATTTGTTAATCAAATGGCTGTGATCACCAAAAATTCACTTTACAACACTTTTGGATCTGTGAATACTCAAATATGCAGAACACTTACAGTAACCCTCAGAACCAAAAGAGTTTGTACTCATGGAAACTTAGTGCACAGGAAGGAGAAAGAAAAAAGCAAGCCCTCATAAAGAATGTAAAATATTCACTCCCTTAACAATGAATTACTCTTTTTTTGATATTATACTACATTAGTTAAAATGTTACCATTGGGGAAAATTGGTGGAGAGTACATGGGACCTCTCTGTATTGTATTTGCAATGATCTCCGAATTTATAATTATTTCAAAATTTAAAATTTTTAAATGCCTTACTGAACCTCTGAGGAGTATTACTAAATGTAACTGAAGAAAAGACATTTTGCTTAAAGAAAGGAAAGAAAAATCACAATGTTCTTTTCCCTTCACCTTTTCCTCTATTAATAAAAGAAAAAAAAAAACAGTAAGCAGGATCCAGTTTGTGATAGGAGACAGAATACTGATTCAATTCATTCCCTGTGGTTAAGTATATTATTTGAACTGCTTACTGCACCTCCCAAGGGAGAGTTATTTCTTGCTAGTTTTATTCTGTTGGCAGCACCCTAAGAACACTGCTTACTTTTCTCCTTCACAAAAGTGCCCTGGCTATTCTCTGAAGAGCTTACTCTCAACGGCAAGGGCAAAAGCTACTGACAAAGGCTAGGCTTACAGCCAGATTGCAGAGCTGGAATGGAAAAAAAGAAATGTAATTTCCTAAAGTCAGGCAAACCAATTCCATAACCTTAGAGCTCTTCATCTCTTGCTTCAAAAATCCCAAGGTCTATCATACTCAGTGATAGATGCCAAAATACCTCCAGGAAAGTAGTGGCTCAAATCCTATTCACAACTGAAAGATACCATTATGCTAATATTGCATAGTGGTTCTTATCTCTTGATCCTCACCTATAATCAGGGATTATTAGCAAACACTTTGGAGCACTTACCAAATTCGGCAGTTTAGTAGCAATGTCCTTTCAAGCTGGCCTTCTCGACCTCTTTCCTCTGAATGTTTTTGGGAGTTATATCAAACTCAGGTCATTAAGAACAAATTATATTTTGCATGTCATCATGCTAAAACAACGTATAACCACTTAGTACTCCGATTTGGTGAGTGAGGAAACTGCTGCAAGATATCACTGAAACTGTGCCATCAAAAATGGCACAAGATATGTCCAAATGATTACCTCATCTCCTTTCTGACCAAGTAATACAACTGATTCTTGAGATGCGCTCCAGGTAAAAGTGGGAATGAGGGAAAAGACCCTGGCTTCTCCTTTCTTCTCTGTAATTACTTACTGGTCTTTCCCATTAGTTTATCCCAGTGGCAATTAATAAATAGATGCTTTGATGATTAAACAGTGCACATTTGATAAGGGATTATATTAATATCTACCATCAATTATTGCACACTTTTTAAATGACAGAGGAGTCATAATTCACCTTTTGTGTCTGGAACACTCAGATAAAGAAGTAGAGAAAAAAAAAAAGCAAGTCACAGGCCAAAACTTCAAATAGTGTAACACATAGCTCATATACTCCTAGTAGCATAGTTTTCAAGCTTTGGAACACATTGAAGTCAAGATTTCCATGGACACAATTAGGAAATGAAAAAAAATCTGATAAAAACCAAGATGTGAATACCTGCAATCCTCCAAAAATGTTTATTTCCACGTCTCTGTGCTTCAATCATGCAGTTTTTATGTATGTGTCTGGGTGTATGTATAGATGTTTTCTTGACACCAAATAGCCATTCTATTCTTTTCCTTCCTGCTGGCAATCACCTTCAGTATATCCCAATGCTAGGCATTTTTTGTTATGGTATCAGTAGTGTTTCTCAAATTCCAAGATATCTTATTCAATCTCAGTTGTGTAGAAACCTATGAGTGCACACACACACAATGTATATACATTTACATACACATGTATATGTGTGTATATATATATATATATATATATATATATACATATATATGCATGATTTTTTTTAAATTGTGGAAAATATTAAGGCTGTCTTCAGGAAAACACAGAAAAAAACCACATAGACATTATACTGCACTTAGAATAGCTGTGCTTACATTTTACATTAAAGCCATAATGAAACCATTTAAAACTCCATTTCAATATGCTATAAAGGATGTTCCATTATATGAGAAAGAGACCATTAAAGAAAGGATTTATGAAAAGTCCATCTAGTATTTTCATTTTTCAGCTATTTCAATCCATTACTAGTTGAAATAAGCTATTAGAGAAATGCTATTTAACAACAAATGGGAAATGAATAAGCAACAATTTATAATTTATTCAATACCTACTATGTGCCTTTTTTCCCTGTGGATTGCACACATTTATTTTGACAAGTTAAATAATGAGACTAAAATTATAGAACTAATGAAATATGGGTTATTATCTTTTTTTTTGGAGTAGTAGAGTGGCAAACATACAAGGAAATGATAAAACCTTGGAAATTATAAAACTGACATCCTTATTTTACTAGTAAGAAAACAGAGGACAAAAATAAAATTACAGACATAATCTTTATACGCTCTATGCAATGTCTTTAATAATTTTCCTTCGTAACTTCTGTTTCCACTCTTCCCCTCACACATTCATACATTTATTAACTCTTTAGAACTCTCTTATCATTAGGATTTTTATTCCATTCCTGATCTTAATGTAAATGTATTCTGTGTTCAGCAAACATTTACTGAGTACCTACTGCCTACCACAATATACCTGGAACTGTTCTAGGACATGGAGATTCATTAGTGGTCCAAATACATCCCTCCAGAACACCATAACTAAAAGAAAATATGGAGTGCATATATATACACACACAACCACACACACACATGAATATATACATACATACACATGTGTGCACATACATAGTGCACACACATATAATCACAAGACACCATGATGACTGTCATTTAAGGGAAATATGGAACACTAAATAGACACAGGAGAGGGAAACACCTTGTTCTTGAGAGTAAGTACTTGCTTTAATAGCGAGGTAGAAAGCTGATATTTTATTGTTTGCGTAGTCTTTAAGTAAGAATGACAAAAAAAGCCGCATAAGGTACTATCTTCCCAAGACCTATCTTAAACCCATCGCAGACCTCTCAAGTGGATTACAATACAATCTTGTGCTTCATTCAGACTCAACTTCATGATCCTTCTTGAGACATTTCTCTAGGCAGCTAACATAAACTGGAAATACCTAATAACATGGCTCCTTTGAGTCCCAGAGATTAATCCATTCAACAAATATGTTAAATGAGTACTATGCATGAGGCATTATACCAATGGTTGAAGATAAAAAGAATCTATACACTGCTAGATATCATGGGTTTGTAAAATAGATATGTTGCCCAATCACAGTGAGCATAGCAAATAGCAGACAACATGCAATGATGTAGGAGAGAATAAAGGAAACTGTTATATTTAGAGATAGGGAGAAGGTGTCACAGAACGATTGATTTGTACTTGGTGTCTTAAAGGGTAAATGAGAGATAACCAAATGGACAAGAAGATAAAAGAGCAAAAGCACATACCACGCATTGTCAAGATTTAATCACTTGGCAAATTCAAGGAACCATTAGGTATTTCCAATGGGAGGAGATTGGCCTATTTTGAGGTGGGAGACAGCAATGAAATGTAATGATAGATAGGAAAGGTCCTAACTCAGCCATCTCACACAAATACAAATGCACAGTCTCTTTGTTCAGGGAAATTGCAACTGTTGGCTTCTATGGAGGCAGAGAGAGGGTTCCTGCATTCCGCTTGCTCAGTCTCATTCTATTCAGACCTGATCATGAAGATGAGGATGTCCATAGAATAGGCAGTAAAAGGGGGCTTCAGAAGGGGCAGTAGAAGCTGTCTTTATTCAAGAGAATCTTTTGGTAGCCTGAAAGATGAAACTGAGGTGTGCATATACCAGGGTCTCAGTATAGTGATTCGTTGTGCGAGATTCACCAAAATCAAGACAAACGAACCCATCTCCACATTCTAGGAAGCAGTAATTAGAGATATGAGGTGATTTTGAAACAGTAAAACTCAAACTGCATTTAAATAAATTGTGTCTTTCATGTAACATGCATGTTTTCAATAGAAAACTATACACGTTTAAACACTGAGATATTAGAGATGGTGCTGTGCACGCCTGCATGTGGGCTACGAAGCTATGAAGCATGTGCCAATAATAAGCCAACACATTTTTCCCAGTTGGCTTAGCCTCATTTCTAGCATAGGAATGAAATTTTTCTGCAGTGTGGTACCAAGAAGGCAGATATTACCAAATACTGGGACATACTTGCTGCTCATTGAATTTTTCTTGAATGGATGAAGAGGCTTAATTTATTTAGTTCAAGGCACACACTCCAGAAAGAGGAAATACTTTAAGCTACTATTATTAATCACACCTTAGGTGATTAAATTTCTTACCCTTTCTTAAATCATGGCTTGATAAGGGGAGACCAAGGGCTCTGGATAAGAACAAGAAGGAGATACCAATAAAAGAGAGGATGAGGGTGATTGCAGGGTTCATTACCTAAATAAAAGCAAGTGAAGAAACAACAACACCAAAATCTAATTCTAACCCTGTAGAATCACCTTTTTTTTTAACAGAACAAATGCTGAATATCTATTTAATGATCATTTAAATTCAAGCTTGATTCTACTAATAGATGTTGTAAAAGGCTTAAGATACGAAACACAAGCCATGTACTATTTACTATATAGAAATGTATTTTTTCTTTCATTCTTCTATACAAGTAACAGAATCAATTTCCTCTCTGGAACCTCCACACTCTTAGTCAACTATGGATGGAATTCATCTTTTCTTCCTGGCTGCAAGAACAGATATTAATCTGTGAACAGCCAGATTTTTGCATCCTTTTACCCAAGTATTTGGTTTGAGATCTATAATGCAAAATCAGACAAGGAGCTACATGAATTCTTGATTTCTGATTAAAATTATTAGGAAAGAGAAATTAAAATATGAGGCTATAACCCTGGAGGTACTGAGGGGCTAACCAGAGGGAAGAGTACATCTCAGAATAGAGACAGCACCACAAATCAAAGCAAAAATAGATAGTAAGAAAAACTTCTAATGCCACATTTGAGAATTTGGATTTATCCACAACTGACTTTTCAGTTCATGGCAAATGCATAGAATTTTCTCTTGTTTTCTGTATCTGTTAGAATCTCTGTCATTATCTGTATCTGTTAGAATCTCTGTCATTTATAATCAAAAAACATTTTTGTAGACTAACTTTTTAAACTACAAAATGTAATGATTAAGGGTAGAATAGAATATACATATGAAGGAAGTAGAATGCTGGAAAAAGATGGCATTTTATATATATGAATTATGGGTAATAGCATGATGTCGTTAGGGAAATTTAACTTAAATTGAGAATATGGTAAAATTAAAGGCACCGAGGTAGAAGGATATAGAGTGTTTTCTGAGAAATGGGTTGGACGTGGAAGGCAAATAATATTTTAGGTATGGTATTTTGGAGGGAAGAACGGAGGCAAAGGGTGATAGGAACATGAAGCAAGAAAGAATCCCTCAAGATCTAGTGCTCAAATTATGAAATACACAAGTCTTGATTATAATAAGCTTAGTTTGGATTCAAAATAACATAAGTTAAAATATAAAACATTCTGACAACAAAAAGCTATTCTACAGTGATAAAAATAACAGAAACACAAGATAAAACACCAATGTATATTATCTTACTTCACAACTTCCAAAAAGTTAGATGATTAGATTTCAAAGAGTGTTCAGAGGCTTTATAGAAGAGTCTTCTGACAACTTCCTCTGCACTGAAATTACATTAAATTAGAGGTATTTCAGAGCCGGTATCACTTGGATGACTTTCTAAATAAAACTGACCCAAAAAAGTCACTTCAGGGAGAAAAGCTGCCACACGTCCCAGTTCCCATTGCTTTAGGTGATCATACAAGACATAAACCTCTAAATAGTGAACCAAATACATAAGAGACTAATTGACCTTTACTTCTTGCCTATGGATCTTTCACTTGGTAGGAAAATCTAACTGTGACAATCTGACCTGGTGTCACAAATATTTTAAATGGGAAAAACAGCCATTAATAGAAATAAAAATATTTCAGCTAATAATAGATATGAAAATAAAAGATACCATGAAATAGACTTGAGGCATGGAGTCAAAATCATGGTCATGGACAAAAGAAAATTATGTGGGAAATGAAACGAAACATATGAAGTCAAACCCAGATGGTAGTGGAGAAAAAGAAAGCAAATGTGGTTTTTAGCAGAATTATATCAATAGTGAAGCATGAGAGTAAAAGTCTGTATTTTCTGGCTAGGCTACAGAGGTCTAGAGAGCTGCTCTGATTTGCAGAATGCCCCTTTCATCTCCATTCCTAGTAGGTCCAATTCTTGATAGTTCCCATCAAATCCGTTCTCCCATATAGTCTACATGTTTCTTTACGATAACTCCCATTTTCTTAACTAGATGGGGTATACATTTTTTCTTTTCATTTAAACAAGTTTTAATATACAAACACATCTACTCAGACACGTCCTCAATATGCTGCAAAGTTCATTATGAAAATGAGAAGAATGTTTTTCTTGAGGAAAAAGTATAAATGTGTCCTTAGGAAACTTGACATTTCAATAAAATACATTATGGTAAGTTTTTAATTCTGAGGAGAACTGGAGTTTTAAAATTATGTTGGTATGCTTTCTGTCAGCTATTGGCCATTTTCACCACTGCCCTTAATCTCATCGAGGTTCACTCCTTCTGGGTTTAACCTCAAGTTTCCAGGATCGAGGATGGCAATAATATCATATGATAACAACAACAAATCAGACAAAATTGACTTTGAAACAAGCGTGCCAATTACTTTTAAGGTCTTTTGAATAAGTTATTTAGATGGTAATTAACACAGACAATTTTTAATGTATGCATAGATTGTGAATGGACTTGAGTGATTTCTTCCATAGTCTCACAATATGGTCAAAATTTACTATCATAATTCTATAATCACAAAAATAAATTGTGGAATGGGACCTTAGATATGATTAAAGGAGATAGTTGTAGTATAGAAATGTGGAAATAAGTCCATGACTCCATATGTATACAATGGTATAGACTACACATCTGCTAGATTTATGCTATTATCTTTAAATCATATAATAGCTCTTGCAACCATGGGTGTATGAAACCATTTTAAAATTTTGCTGAATTTACAGCAGGTCTTGTGTCCTAAAGTGTTTTCCCAAGCAAAAGTTACTGAAAGTCATAAGTTGTATGTATGTATTCTGAATGAATTGATGAAAGATGATTGGTCTTATGAGGAAATATTTGACATTTCAAAGGTTTCCTGATATTTAAAATGGAGTAATCATTGCTATATGATATAAAATATAATGGACTTTTAAAAATTTTAAGAATGTTTTAAATTATAAACCAATTTAAATCTGGCATGCATTTATTAAAAAATGCTAAATAAGTTTAGGGAGACAGTTAATTTTGATAAAAACCCTGGCTACCAATCTTGCCAGCAAAATATCACGCCTCTATTCTCTTATCAAAAGGGTCCAAACTCTAATTGCTGGGTTCATAGCCTATTCTTTAATTCAGCATTTTTCCCCCATGGGTAGGTTAATTGATGGCAGAGAAAGAGACCGGGTTACAGTTACTGCAGAGGGAATTGGACACAATACAATGACTCTCATAGCTATGTAGAGCCCACAGTGATCAATTACAATGGACTGTGAATAGGTCAATCATATGACTATAATTCATCATTTAACCTAGGATGATGAAAATGCTGAGTCACCTCTATCCCATGGTCAGGATCATGGTATGTACAAATAGCAACATTTCTGTGAAGTACAATCAATGAAATATTTAAATTTCTATATTTGATATTTCCACTCCTCTATGTCAAGATGCACATCAAACCATAAATTGTCCATTACAGAGGAAAATTTAGAAAGATTTCAATCACACTTGAAGCATTACAATTTCTGGACCTACTAAGAGTAACAAATCAATAGGAGAGAAGGTGCCCAGTTACTTTATTGTGACTGACATTATAGTTAAATAGTAGTTCAAAGACTGAGAACATGGCATACAATCCATCTTTAGAGACCAAAGACAGGACCATTGGAAGACAAACAAATAGAGAGATAATATAAGGACATTGTTCGCCAACACAAAATAAGGCAAGGAAAGGCTTGGGTAGCCTGCTCTAGGGAAAATAGCATCTTATATCAGCCCATAATCAAGCTCTCAGTAAAGAGTGTGGCATGGAGTAGATAACCAAGGTAAACTCAAATTGGTTTCAGGAATGCAGAATGAAGCTGTGCTCCAAGTCTCATTAAGGAACTATCTCAGAGGAGAGCACCAAGCTTTTGTGCCAGACAAACCTGAGTTGAATACTGAGCCTCTCATTTACTGAGTTCAGTAACTTTGGCTATTTATCTTAATTTCTCTGATCTATATTCATTAATTTTAAAGTGGATTTAATAACAGGTATCATATTCAATTGTTGTCAAGATCAATTTGACTGATTCATGATGGGTCCTTCATAAATCAGCACTTTTATTTTTGCCAAAAAAAATCTCCATGGACTCCTAAGGAAGCACTCTAGCACACCAAGTTACATACTTTCCTCAAAATGAGAGGTCTGTGGAAATATCTGTCTCTCCAACTATACCATCCAGAAATAAATATGTGTGCGTGATACACACACACACACATATTCCTATTATCTGTTGGGTAAAATCTCTTTTCAGGTTAGAAAAATCAAGCTCAGATGCTGTTTCATTTGTTCCAGGTCATGGAACTCACAGTGAAAACTTGGAAGACTGGGAATCTAGAATCTCAAAACTAAGCAAGTTGAGATTTGCACAGTAAAACTTCAAGAAGTTAGAGCGCTGGGCTAATCAAGAAAGTGGAAGATAACAATGGTTCTCACACCAGCAAAATCAGCCTTTAATTAATTTTGCTACTAACCTATACGAATGTGATATATACCATATATGTACGAATCAGAGAGAATAGTAAAACTGATTCATCAGATCTAGAGAAGTTCTTTTCTCAAGTATCCAGCACTATTCAAGGGAGAAAGATGAAGGATTTGGAGGGCTTTTGATGATTCCAGTTCTTTATTGTGTACCAGGAATAATATCTCATGAAATACTACCTTAAAACCAGTCTTACACCTTTTTATATATACCATGAAAGTAGGTTTGTGAAGGAACAATTAATTTTCTGTGTAGCTTCTTACTAGGAGAGAATCTTGTCAGTGTATATAGCCATTCAAATCACAGGAAAGAATCCTCATTCACAAATCAGTATTTCTGGTTTCTATGCCAGTCTAATGTAAGGTTAGTAATTATAAGTTAATCAACAAAAAGCACTGAGAGCACACAATTTCTTATTTCGGAAAGTTGTGTCACAATCCTAAAATGTGATGAGTCAAGTAAGAGATGCTCTGCTTAGATTATATTCAGCATCTCTTTGTTACAATCCCCAAACTGAGATAAAAGGCCCCATGTATACCCTTGTCTCTGAGATAGCTTATGGTGCTGCTGCTGTTGCTACTGCTACTGTTTCTGTCTGTTATTGATGACTAGAATATGTAAATATCATGCACACTAAATCTTTTAATCCCTCTAAAAACTGATACATAGAGATATGTATATATTTTGGGAACAGTTGCTTGTCCTGTAATCTAACACACTTAAAATATTAGAGATGAATTTAAACATCTCTACTTCCATAATAACATGTTACTGCTACTCTAACTGTTAGGATAAAATTCCCTTATGGTTACTCCCCACTGTGTAAAATAATATTTCCTTTTCTTTACCTATACCTACCTTTTTTTTGAGCTTTAATTAGTACACTGCCTGTTCTAATATTAGATGAGTTTTTTTTTTGAGTGTTTGACATAATTAGTGTCTATGATTTAGAATTGTTCCCTGCCTCTGGACATGGCTTTATAAATTATACTTTATAACATACTGTATTCCCTACAAACTACTTATAGTAGAAAATTACGTACTTTATTTGTGAGCTTGTAGTTGTATATATGTATTATAAAAAGTGTTGAAAGTTATACCATCATTACAAAGAAAACCATACAGATTTACTAAAATCCCATGTTAGTTTCTCAGTAGGTTGCATTTATGTAAAGGTTACCTTGCCCTTCAGGAATTCAAAAATAACTAGCCTTTCAAGATTATGCTTGCTTCCCCTTATATCATCATAAACCAAATCTTCCACAGAGTGAGGGATTATGCCATATATTAACATGATATATTCACCATTTAACTTTTATTATTACTTTAGTCTGTGTCACCTTCTATTGATAATAATTCTGATGAAGTTATTTCTTTTCTTCTCTTTACTGCTTATGTAGCATGTGGTTAATCAACCATAGCAGGGCATTTAAAGAAAATGAGATCAAGATGTAGAAACATGTACTCTAAACAGAGAACTGCACAAGAGCAAATATGAAAATACAAAATGTCTGAGCACAAGACCAGACAAAGTGAAAAATAGACCGGGTTATTTGTAAAACACAATACGATACCTGAAAAATTCCACTGGAGGATGGCAGCAATTTATAATTCTCAAACATAAAAATGGACAGACTGGTTTCTTATGAAAAGGCAAAGAAAATTCTCATAAATTCAAACTGACAGATGCCCTGTGAGAAATATAATATATAGTCTATTCAAATTTACTACCTCTGTGGTTGCCCCAGACCTTTTATGAAGAACACAGATTCTTCCAAAGATCATTATTTTGACACTAAATTAATTTACATGAATAAAAATTAAAACCGTACCCTTCACATTGCCCACATGTCTAATTTCTCTAAGTGTCTTAATTTTCTAGTGCTACTGTGATAAATACCACAAAATGGGTTGGCTTAAGCAACAAGAATTTATTATCTTACAGTTTGGGAGGCTACAAGTAAAAAATCAAGGTCTCAAAGAGACCATGCTTTCTCTCAAAATCTCATAGTGTACTGGTGCCGGCTTGTCACAATCTTTGGGGTTCCTTGGCTTACAATTCTCTCTGTCACATGGCAATCTGTCTCCCTGTTCTCTTTTTATGGCATTCTCTGACAAATGTATTCAGATTTTCTTTGCTCCTAGCACTCCAGTTTATATAGATTAAGGCCGACTCTGACCCAATCTAACTTCCTCATCTAATGCAAATTAAAACTTGAACATGTCTTTATAGGGAGCATGATTTCAACTCCCCACACTAAGAAATGGTCAATGGAAATTCACAAGGTAGACATACATCTAAGAAGTAGCTATCAAGCATCTAATATTGTCCAGAGAATCTAGTAAACCTACTGAAAATCTGAAATATACTATTACCTATATATTAAATCCAAGAATACTTACTAACCTATCCTATGGAGCAGGAAACAGACTTTTCCAAAGGTAATTCGCAGCTATGCTCTAAAATGTTATGCTGTTTGACATTAATTTTCATTTTCAATCATGTTTTAGCAAATTAAAATGAAAGCAATATTCTCTCTCACACTGTAGTAGCAAGATTAGTTTCCTCAAATCTCTTTTATCGTTACTCGTATGATATCTATTTCTAAGTTCATTCCTCGCTTGAAAACCAACAACAACAAAAAAGAACCAAAAAATGCAAGCACATATCTACATGACTGCATGTATATAAGTCATATACAAAGAATATACCAAAATTTATCTTCTTTTGGCAGAATTTTACTAGATCTATGTCCCCCAACTTTCATATCCTGGCAGACATAGAAACTAATATTTGTAAGGCACACTGGAGTAAGGAGAAGAGGCTGCTGGTGACCAGAAACAACCAGCCTTGGGGTTCTGCCCAGCCACTTTGAAGGTTGAGTTAGTCAATATTTTGACATACAAAATCTGAGCCTTAAAACTGTGTTACATACAGTACAAGTCATGGCCCTACCCTTTTACAACTTCTTTGTCTGTTTCTCCAGCCAAAGCAAATGATATACTATTTATAGCAGATGTAAGACCCAGTAAATAATACTTTTATGCTAAGAAGCACACCAACGAAAAGTGAAATCATTTAAAAAGGAGTTGCAACATAGCATCCAGCATAAATGATAGTTACAGAACTAGAGGCAACAGAAATAGGTTTAGAGGTAGTAACCATTGTAACAGCTAAAAAATGTTGCTTCCATTTCAAATGTATTACCTTATTGAATCCTCTCAATGCTAAGATGTAGACAGGCCTTAACAGAAGAAGAACGGAGGTTAGAGATGGTAAGTAACTTGGTACAAGTAACTCATCCAGGAAGGGGCAGAACTTAAAATCCAAGGTTGCTCCAACCTAACCATTATGTTATCATTCTGTCTCATAACAATGTTGAAACTTTTTGTTTGTTTGTTTTCAGAAAAAAAAAACTGCAAACATAAGTTAAAAATCCCAAATCATATGAAACATTGTTGTGAGAAAAAAAAAATTCAAATTATCTTTTGGTTTTCTCCTATTTTGTAGCAATTTTCAATAGGAAATAATTAAGAAATCGTGAAAGCTGCAAGCTAATCTGCAGGTTGGGAATGGGAGGGAAAAGAAAATTGATGATGGGGTGAAAACAGCCCACAATTGGGATGTACTGCAAAATGTGGGGGGAAAAACAGTAACAAATGATCTAAACCTGAAGTTCAAAGTAAAAGGGCATAAGGATTGAACAGCCCTTGCTTTGACAAGAGGCCAGTATCCTATCTCTGCATCTGTTCAGGAGGGAAGCTGGGCCACACACATAGGCTGAGCCTCACTGAGGGGAACAGTGATGGGTGGAATGGGTGAAATGAATTTATTAGAAAAATTCACTTTATATTAAAGGTCTCTTGGAGTTACTTTGATAGATAGTCCATAGAGAGGAAAATAATGAAAAAAAGAAAGAAAATTGGAGACTCTTAGAGTTGTATTGGAATGCTAAATTTGTAGTACTAAAAACAAAATAGAACAAAATCATTCTACATTTCCATGCCTCTCAACGATTCTGCAGCCCATGAGTTATTTCTCCCTTCCTCATCAGAGTGGGTACATTTGCTTGTTTGTTAACCTGTCATTCAGTGAGCTGAGCCACAGTGCTTATGGGTCACTGCCAAGATTTAATCCTCCAAATGCTAGTTCCAGGGCTCTGAGCCTTGACAAGTCTCTCTTTTCATCCTCCAATTATTATGAACTTACCCCAGGACTGAATCTAATCCACCCCATTAGATGCAACAGTTGAAGAACAATGTTTGTCCTCCAAGAAATTTGCAAGTTCTCTGGGTTTCTGTTGTGACTCAGACCCAGATTTCTGCTGAAATTTCTATATAACTAGTATTTCCTTTCCCCGGACTATTCTCTTTTTGCTGCTTATGCCTACTCAATGAATCCCTTCTGTACACCATCTGGCACATATATAAAATTGACAAATAATAATCATATTTTCCCTACCCATAGTGGTGACAGTATTATTCTCTGAATACTCTAAATACTAGTCATTTGGGGGAAGCAAATGATAGTTTTTTGTTCCGTTTTGTTTTGTGTGTTATTGTTTGCTGTTGGCCTACCAGCCCATTTTAAAGGATCTATTAATATGGAATATATTTGAAAATCATAGGTTAGAACAGAAGAGCACTAATCTGACTTTGTTGTTTAAGAGTTTTTCCTGATGAGTCACCTGTGGACTCAGCTTGCTCACACAAAGTATATTGTTATAGTCCTCTTAGAGAAGAGCAGGCAACTTTCAGATAAGGAAATAGCCTCAGAGACAGTTCAAGCAGAGTCATATGATTAGTAAGCAGCAGAACAAGATTAGCCACTAGGTGGTCCATGCTATTTCCATTGCCCAATGTAACCTCTCTGGGAACCACTACTGAGTGCACATTGGCCTGGGAGAATGGACCACCATGGACACCATCAACAAAACCAAGAATAGAAGAAGCTGGTAACTGTGTTCTGTGAAAGTCACCCCTACGCTATATGCCAGAGCTCTGAGAGGCCTTAATCTAACTCATCATATTCCAACCAGTACCCCCTGACTCAAAATTGTATTGAGAAGGGATATGAGGCCAGTGATAATTTCCATAACCATATTAGTATATTATTTTTTTAGCAAAACTTCTTTTACAAAATTTAAAGGCCTTTTTCTATCATTTGATTTTTCTACTCTAAAATTTCCAAAGGGTCTCTTTTCCATCATCTTCAGAGCACATTTATACATTGCACATACATGTTGAGCTGCAAATCTATACTTGTGGATTTATCCATTTCCACACAACTGAATTCATTCCCTCTCCAGCCCCTGACAATTCACTATCCCTATTCAATATTTAGTATTTTCTAGTCTATATTCTTTACTCTCAGAGTACTCTTTAACTTGTTCATTTATTTGTGTTAAAATTCTGCCTTCCATGGCTACCTGATCCATGTACAATTACTTGGCCCTCATTTGACTTTTAAAATTTAATTAAACTTTGTTTCCACTATAATGTCAAGAACTTTATTCATAAGATATTTTATTCTCTCGTTCATGGTAATGCATTGTATTGATGTCTCTTTTCTCTACTAATTTATAATTACAGTGACATGTTATATCTTTGTATATTCCCATTCCACCTTTAGCCTTCCA
>PVIY010002972.1:0-54621 GCA_004026745.1 Myrmecophaga tridactyla
CAGCACTGTGCGTGGGGCTCACTTGTCACCTCCTTTCCTCCCACAAACGCATCAGGGTGCAGACAGGTCAGGCAGGTCTGATCGCTCAGGGGCCACCCCAGCTTCCAGGGCTTGGCAGGTGGAGGGTAGGAATCTAACCTAGGCCTGTCTGACTTCAGTACCTGAGCTTGAGCCCCTTTTCAGTACTAAAATATTACCAATGGTGGTATTTGCACACTACGGCTTCAGGGAACAGAGCCAGTTGTGACTCAAAGAGGATGAGAGAATTTCATTTCTTGCTGTTCCAAACTAGTGTGGGGAGTAGTGAATCCAGAGCATTCAAGTAACTCAATCTGCAGAGGTTCTGAGGACCTGGGGCCTTTATAAAACCCTTCAAGGCTCTGATAATCGCATGGAAAATGACATGTGTTCTACCACAAGTTGCTCAAATACAAAGCGTGGTCAGATGTGTTCATTTTCCTGATGTCTTGGTTTACTCAGAACCTGGCAGTGGGACTGTTTGCCCTGAGAATTAAAACAAAAAATGACCCCATCCTGACCAGTCTGCTCCACTGGTATGTCCCCTGACTATTAAGGGGTGCCTGTCTCGAGGCTCCCTTCTAGATTCCTGAAGTGTGCAGGTACTGTTTTGCCCCCCTTATGCTCTTAGCTTTTCAGTGCTGAATCTGCAAGTGACCCCCTCTGACCCGCTTTGGTTGGCGCCCAGCCATTGCCGTCCTAGAAAGAATAGAGTCACCACCTCTCAGCACAATCCTGCCTTCCATTCCCTGGGGCTTAGAGCTAAATTCCACCCTAAGGGAGGTCAGTGTTGGAGCCCTGCTCATTTCTTCATTTGTTCATTTGACTTTTGGTTTGTTCTTTCGTTGATTGTTCATTCCTTAGCAAGTGTTTGATGAGCACCTGCCTTGTGCTGGATGCTGGTACTTCAGGATGAGCTGGGTCCTGTGCCTTTCCTTCTAGTCTCTCCTCCCTGTGGGGCAGACAGGTTCGGAGTCACTGACTCAGTGCGCTGTGATGGAGGGACGCACAGAGGACAGGTGGGACTGTGTTCTAGTCTGCACGCTGCGAGAATGCGATATACCAGAAATGGAGTGGTTTTTTAAAAGGGCAGTTAAATAAGTTGCAAGTTTACAGTTCTAAGGTCATGGAAATGTCCAAATTAAAGCAAGGCTATAAAAATGTCCAAATTAAGCCACCATCAAGAGGTTACTGCCTTCACTCAGGAAAGGTCAGCGTTTCTCTCTCAACTGAAAAGGCACATGGCAATGATGGTGACATCTACTAGCTTTCTCTCCAGGCTTCTGGTTTCATGAAGTTCCCCCAGGGGCATTTTCCTTCTTCATCTCTAAAGGTCTCTGACTGCATGGGCTCTCATGGTTCTTGTGGCTCTCTCATGGCTCTCTTGTGGCTCTCTCTAAAATGCTTCCTCTTTTAAAGGACTCCGGTAAACTAATCAAGACCCACCTGGAATGGATGGAGTCACCTCTCCCTCTTATCAAAGGTTAATACACATAAGTGGATGAGTCACAGCTCTGTGTAGATAATCTAATCATATTTTCCAGCATACCGTGATGAATAGGGATTAAAAGAAACCCCGCCTCCACAAGATGGATCAGGATTAAAGCATGGCTTTTCTAGGGTGTATAGTCCTTTCAGATCGGCACAGACAGGGATACATTTCTAGCTTTACTCACAGAGGAGTGGAAGGTGCTCTGCGTGGCCATGGGTGGCTGCTTGGTGCCCCCTGCCCCCAGTCATCCCAGGAGCACCTGGGCTGTGTGAGGGGAGCTGTTTGTGGGGGTTGCCAGGAGGAAAGGCGTCCTGCCCACCTGTGTTCTTGCTGCAGGGACATTACTGATGGTGTTGGCTCCAGGAAAGCTGCCAGAAAGGCTTTTCCAGGCAGGCTTATGCCCCCGTCCCGCACCCCCTCCCCAAACTGGTTGTGGAGCATCTGTGTGCTGATACTCAGGCAGTGTTTTCATCAGCCTTTGATGTCACCTGGGAGCATTTCCCAGGGAGCTGAGACTCAGACCTGTTGCTGCAGAGAACATCTGTGAACTGAGAAGGGTGGTACATGTGGCCTGGCCAGCAGTGGGCACAGAAGGCATCCTGGCAGCCTCCCGGGGATGGTGGCTCTCACTGTCCCTGACCAAGGAGACGCTGTCATTGCTGCATCTGTCCCAAGGCCACCATAGTTTGAAAGATTGTGTCCCAACCTGTTCATCAAAGGCTGGTGAACTCATGCTTTCATCTATTTATCCAAAACACGTACCTGCCCACCTGCTCAGCCTGAGAGGGATGTGGTTTACTTAGATTTGTGCTGCCCAGTGAGGGGTAAATACACCCATCCATTTGACATGTTTGATACTAAGTCACTGCCTAGTAGCTTTGCTGTCTCAGGGAGCCCCAGGTCAGGGCCATTGGACTGATCATCCTCCTCTGTCATTTTATACACTTCGAAACTCAGGCCACGAGTAGTAAGTCACCGAGGGTAGAACCAGGACTCGGGAAGGACAGACACCAGTTGAGCAACCACTGCATTCCCAGCCCAAGCTGAGGAGCTTCTGGTCCAGGAGGAGATGAATGGGCAGATGGACTTACAATCCAGTGTTGAAAAACTAAGGTAGAAGCATGGCAGTGCTGTAGGTGAGGGCGGGGAAAGGAAGCGAACCTTCGAGGTTAAATTCTCTGTTTCCCTAGCACTTAGCCAAGTGCTGCATGTGCCTCAGACATTTCAGGAATGTGAGCTGCTGACACTGCTGAATGTGTGGCATCCTCTTTAGCTGAATGTAGATGTCATTTTCCCATCACCCCACTTCATCCTGGTAGACCCCGTGCAGATTCCGAAGGAAAACTAGTCTGTTTGCAGCCTAATGACTTTTGAGGTCTCTTTCTGATGCAGCAGCTCATTCTTCTACAGAACGTCAAAAATAAACGTTTTTTATGCAGCTACCACATACACTCCAAAGATCATTAAATATAAATATTTCCAGTAAGTTTGTGGGAAGTCCTTTCCCTTCTGACTGGTTCATGGGACTCTCTGCACTCCCAGGCTGCAGCACTGTATCAGTGAATTCCTCTTGCTGAGCTTCCTCTGGAAAACCAACAATGGGGCACAACTAGAACAGTGCTTGTGGACTTCTGGAGCCCCACGGAGCCAGCCCGGGACCCCACATTTTGACTAAAACTCCCATTCAGTAGCCATCCTCACACCACTCCCGAGAGTGAAGATGGGGGAACAGCTGGTGGCATTTCTATTTTCCTTTGCTTTGAGCTCCTCGATTCGTATTGAAAGTGTTGGCCAAATGGGAAGAGGATGAGCTTTGGAATCACACTTACTTGGGTTTGAATCCGGACAAGTTGAAATAACACACAGCCTTCCCTGACCTGGTACAGTGTCTTCCCTACTCATACCTCTCTTCTAGAGTTTACCACATTGTGTGCAGAAGTTCCTCTACTTACCACCAGGGTAGGCTCTGAAAAGCTATGCATCAGCCTTTCCTTTTGTATGTGGGAAAGGGTACCATGTAAAGGGACCATAACATCAGCTGCTGGTCTGGGGTTGAGCTGAAGTACATTTGCTCCAACATTTAGCTTTCCTTATTCTTGTGAAACTTCCTGAAGTGAAAATCTTTGAAGAGAGATTTTTTTCCTTCTTAAATGATTGTCTCCCCTTTTAGACTGAGAGTTCCTTTCCAGTTGGCAAAGAATCTTACTTGATATTCCCAATTTGATGGTCCCAATACCTGCAACTTGATGTTCTCAATAGATAAAACAGTTCCTAGCATGTGGTAGGCACTCAGCTGTGATTATGGGAGAGGTGGATGTGAGACAGATAGAAGGAACGATGGGAGGGTGATAGGGTTCTCAGAAAGGCAAGTGATTGGATGGCTAGAGGCATAGTTGGGTGGGTAGATGGGTAAGGAGATGGGTAAGTGGTCATTTGATTGGGTGAAAAGGATAAATGGCTGGCTGGCTAACGAAGGTTAAACGGTAGGATGCATTTGTGGATGATTTAGTTATGCACATTACTGATAAAAAAAAGTCTTACTTTTGTGACTTAAATCCCTTAAAATGGCATATGATATAGTCCAGCTTTTATAAATGCATCAAAATGTACATCTCTGAGAGTCTCGCCCTGCTCTCTTTAACAGGTTAATTCTTATAGTTAAAATTCTGTCATAAATAACCCAGTTTCTCATCCAGACAAAGGCATTACTGGGCTGGCAATGGCAAGAGGATCAGGAGAGGTCTCACCCCACAAAGAGCACTAGTGCTTTGGGCATTGTGACTCCCTAAACTGGAGTCTGGAGCCCTGGATTCTAGTCTTAGCTCTGCCAGCTGCTCATCATTAGACCTTAGGCAAGTTATGTAACCTTAGGTTTCTTCCCTTGTAAAAGGGATAAAATGCCCACTTTGCAAAACTGAGGATTAACCATCTTCATGTCTGTAAAGTAATTACCACTGTGATTGGCACTGAAGAATAAAAGTTTTTACTTCATTCTTCTGAGCCTCTGCTTAGTCCACCTGCCCCTTTCATAATTTCTACCAGATGAGATAATGGATGCAGGAACACTTTAATAAGCTGCCTAGAACCCAGAGATGGGGTTCAGGGCCCTGGACACCTGGGCAGAGAGGTTCAGGCTTGGTTTGGGGAGTTACTGGGAAATTGGAACAGGAATAAAAGCCAGAGCAGGAAGCCGGCAGACTTCCAGTCCCTCTTGTCTGGGAGGGGACTCTAGGTCAGATGTCACTGGTGCTGAGCAGGCTGAAGCAAGGTGCCTGTTAGAGCTGGCCTTTTTAAAAATATATTTATTTATTTTTATTGTAAAAGCTTAACATACAAACATATATTCTTGACATAAAAACATCCCATACATGGTGCACAATCAATGGCTCACAATATCATCACATAGTTGTATATTCATCACCATGATCATTTTTTGAACATTTGCATCACTCCAGCAAAAGAAATAAAAAGAAAAAAGAAAAAACTTAATAATACTATATCCCTCACCCCACCCTTTCATTGACCACTAGTGTTTCCATCTACCCAATTTATTTTACCCTTTGTCCCCCCTATTATTTATTTATTTATTTTTATCCATATTTTTTACTCTGTCCATATCCTGGATATAAGGAGCATCAGACACAAGGTTCTTACACTCACCCAGTTACATTGTAAACATTATATCTTTATACAGTTGTCTTCAAGAATCTATCTACGCTACTGGAACACAGCTAAACAGTTTCAGGTACTTCCCTCCAGCCGCTCCAATACACCATAAACTAAAAAGGGATATCTATAGAATGCATAAGAATAACCTCCAGGATAACCTCTCAACTCTGTTTGAAATCTCTCAGCCACTGAAACTTTATTTTGTCTCATTTCTATCTTCCCCCTTTTGGTCAAGAAGGCTTTCTCAATCTCTTGATGCCAGGTCCTGGCTTATCCTAGGCTTTCTGTTCCACATTGCCAGGGAGATTTATACCCCTGGGAGTCATGTCCCATGTAGAGAGGGGGAGGGCAGTGAGTTCACCTGCTGAGTTGGCTTAGAGAGAGAGGCCACATCTGAGCAATAAAAGAGGTTCTCTGGGGGTGACTCTTAGGCATAATTTTTAGTAAGCTTAGCTTGTCCTTTCAGGAATAAGTTTCATAGGGGGCAAACCCCAAGATTGAGGGCTTGGCCTGTTGATTTGGTTGTCCCCACTCCTTGTGAGAATATCAGGAGTTTAGAGCTGGCCTTTGATTGTGAGATTTTCTGTGAGGCCCAGCAGGGGACCTTGAGGAAACTGCTTCACTTCCAGCCTGTTCCAGCACCTGTGAAACAAACATGTTGTACCTTGGGGTGGTGTTGGCACTTAGCAGAGTTTCTGGTATGAAGTGCACTCAAAATGTTCCCTCTGATGATACTGTTAGTGTATAATTTATTATTATGCATCATGTATCAGATACTGCATAGTATGTATTATAACATATAGGTAGTTTATTGCAGTATGGTATAAATATCACTTTCAATATTACACATATAGTGCATTTATATTATGAAATTATAATATTTGCACAGTTCCCAAGAAATTTTTATTGTTTTCATGAGGAACATTGTGAAGAACCAGAATCAGCAGAAGAGTAAGAATAAACAACAACAGCTATATTTCAGTTACTTTACTGGTTCCTGCCGCCCAGCACATTCCCCAGAGTGGCAGCTTTTGCTTTTGCTGATGTCACCCAGGCCAAGCAAGACTCAGGCCTCCCAGGTGAACCCCAGCAGACACAAAAATCCCACATCCGCTGCCTATCCCCTCCTAGTGTGGGGGTCAGAGTCTTTACAGCACCCCCACTTGGTCCATTTCCCCTTTGCTCTGCATCTCACGATGTGGCTCTCTGTGTTCAAGTCAGCCAGGAAGTCTCTCCTTCAGACACCCTGTTGAAGGCTAGAGGGAAGACTAGCCTAGGAATACCCTTGCCTGAGGGATTGCTGGAAACAACTCATCCCTGAGACCTACAAGGATCCTTAGCACCTCCATTTTACCCAGGAGCCAGGGGAGCGTGGGCACCTGGAGCTAACATGTGGGCATGGCCCAGGTGAGGCACAGACAGGGACGCCGAGGCCCAGGCCCAGGTGTGCTCTGACATCACCTGCATTTGGAAATTATTAATCAGCCAGGTGAAAGCCTTTCTGCAAAGCCCTCTGTAGCAAACAAATCTGTCTCCAGCCTTTCATGGCCCAAAGTCTAGACTGCACACATTCAAGAGGCTTGGCATGTGAGGCCACATGATCCAGAATTGGAAAGCAAGCATTTTTTGCCAAGCCAAGGGAAGGCTGTTTTAAGAAACACAAGAGCAGGATGCTTTAGTCTGGAACACAGGCACACCACTCTGGAGCCTTTCTTCTTTCTTCTTAAGCGCATACAGATTTCTGTTTCAGATATATATACAGGCACATGCATATTTATGTAGAAGGAGCTGTATCAATACATTTGTACATCTATATGTAGAAAGAGATCTACCTTTAGACCTAGACACACACATAGATTTTGTTTATGCACCTAAACAATATATGTGTATTCCACCCTTCATATCCTGGTCCTATAATAAACATTGGGAGTTTTTCTCTTTGGGGTTATTTACTCGAGGTAATACACCATGGCATAAAGTGCCTCTTTGTGTGTGTGTATGTTTCATTTCTCTAATCATTAAACTGGTAACCTGGACTTTGGGGTCAGGAAGCCCAGAGGATAGTATTTCCTCACAGGGTGTTGGGAAGCTTGGAGGTGGGCACGCCCAGTGCCCAGTGCTGACTGTGTGAGGCACACTCGGTGCTCCAATGCCCGGTGCTGCCTGCGTGATGCACACTCGGTGCTCCAGTGCCCGGTGCTGACTGTGAGAGGCACGCTCGGTGCTCCAGTGTCCGGTGCTGACTGTGCGGTGCACGCTCGGTGCGCCAGTGCCCGGTGCTGCCTGTGCGATGCACGCTCGGTGCTCCAGTGCCCGGTGCTGCCTGTGCGATGCACGCTCGGTGCTCCAGTGCCCGGTGCTGCCTGTGCGATGCACGCTCGGTGCGCCAGTGCCCGGTGCTGCCTGTGCGATGCACGCTCGGTGCTCCAGTGCCCGGTGCTGCCTGTGCGATGCACGCTCGGTGCTCCAGTGCCCGGTGCTGCCTGTGCGATGCACGCTCGGTGCCCCAGTGCCCGGTGCTGCCTGTGCGATGCACGCTCGGTGCCCCAGTGCCCGGTGCTGCCTGTGCGATGCACGCTCGGTGCTCCAGTGCCCGGTGCTGCCTGTGCGATGCAAGCTCGGTGCTCCAGTGCCCGGTGCTGCCTGTGCGATGCATATTCGGTGCTCCAGGCCGGGAGCCAGGGGCTGTGGATGCGGTGCCATGTGGGCCTCAAGCCCACAGACACAGCTGTCTAGACCTAGGCTGTCTGCCTATTTCTATTCTCTTCCTTTCCCCCAAAAAGCCTGTGAAGAAAGCCATTTAGATTGAATGATTTGCCCAAGAAAAGAGACTGAGGTTTCTAAGCACAGGCCCTGAGCCAGGGGCCTTGTTCCACTTCCTATAGACCAGTGTTTAGGGCAGCTGCTGCTGTGGGCATTGGGCACACACTGGTAGTTTGGGAAGGGGCAGGCTTGGTGATGATCTTTTCCCTTGGAGGGGTCTTTAAATGTGCTTCTGTCTCCAGCCACTTCAGGGGGAATGTCAATGCTTTCATACCGCCCCACGCTAGTCCCATGTGGAGGCATTTCACATCTCCCACTTTTGTCCTGAAAGGTAACCTGGGTTTGAGTGAATGGCTTGATCAGCTTGCTTCAGAGACCCATGTGTGTGTTTGCAGGTATTCGTCATTCTGACTAAATTAACTCAATTGCTTCCATCTGTCATGTAGGATGAACCTAGGTTCTATTAGTTTTCATTTCAGGTCTTCTGTGAGTGAATGGGAGTGTGTGTGTTTCATTTCAGCTCTTCTGTGAGTGAATGGGAGTGTGTGTGTTTGTGTGGTGTATGCGTATGTGTTTCATTTCAGCTCTTCCGTGAGTGAATGAGAGTGTGTGTGCACATGGGGTACGCGTTCGTGTTTCGTTTCAGGTCTTCCATAGTGAATGGGAGAGCATGTGTGTGGTGTATGCATGCGTGTTCCCCCTGCTTAGAAACCTCGGCTGCTTTTTGTTTGCCCTAAGTCAGCATTCAGCTTTCTTGGCACAGCCTTTGGTTTTGGAAAGCTGGTGTGTTTGCTTCTCAAGAGGACCCCCTGTTCTATTTCTCAGGGATCTTGAAACTTCTTTCCACCTGTCCTTGAGCAGCTGGGCTGCATTTCTGCTTGTGTGCTCCCAAGTGCCTGGCATTTGCTCCTGCCCCCACCTCCACAGGGCAGGTAGTCAGCGAGCCAGTGCCCAGCAGAGTCACCTCTTGATGAGTAATTGTTGAATGAGTGACTGTTTTTGATTGACTCAACCAGACAGCATCAATCGCCTGTTAATGAATTTAGATAATCAATTTGTCTGATAAGGAAAGATAGTGACTCAGCGAGGTATTGATCTACCCCTGCAGATTGTAATCAGGGTTCTGACCAGACACACTCAATCTTGGCCTCCTGATAGGAAGTGTGGGGTCAGCCGGGCACCACGCCAGCAGGTGGGTGGGGACCAAACAAGGGCCAAGCTGTGGAAGGGCCCCCTGGGGTGAAGTACTGTGCTCACCTGCAGGATGACTCTGCTGCCTTGTGTTTGCAGACTTCCAAATGTACCAGCAGCTTTCAGGGCAACTAGAAGAGTGTTTTCTAACCAGATGAACTAGAACCCAGTGAAATATTTTGATTTTCTATCAGAGACCATTAAAATTACATAGATATGTTAATCTCTCAAGAGTAGTTTATAAATATCTGTCTTCATTTTTAATTTTATTCCTGAAGTGACATAATGCTTATACCAACTATATTCATTTAGGATATAATTCACTGTATCTTACGAGAGCCAGTTTATAAGTTTGGAGAAGGACAGGCTTGCTATTGGCAAAGTTATAGAGGCTGGTGTCCCTTTAGTGGGGCCCGGCACAAGCACAGCAGGCAAGCTGGGTGTCAGAACCTGGTTGTGACCTGCTGCGGTGCTAGCGGCTGTCAGGGAGGCAGGACCAGGCACCATCAGTCAACTCATATGGGGAGCCCTGAGCTCAGGCATTCACCCCTCTCGCCAGGACTATTATACGGAATCCACTGTTTCCCAGCACCCATTCTCCCTGGTAAGATTTCTGAAATGCAAGTCTGGCCCTCTCTAGCTTCAAGCTAGCCAAGCGTCCCTAATAAAGCTCAGCTCATTACAGTCTGAGGCCCGACCCCCTTTGTACCAATCCCTCAAGGCCTCTGTTTTGTGTCTCAGGTAATGCACTGCTCCACCTGCAAAGCCCTTTCCACACCTTTTTCTTGCATTCCCTCCCTTGCCCCTTAAAGATCTGTGTGCCACCTCCTCCCTGAAGCCCTCTCTGATCCCCTAATCCTCCTCCCTCACCTGAGCATTCCTGTCCCAGACTGTGATTCCCAGGCTGATTTACGTGGCTCACCCACTATTACATGGCTCACCCACTAGGCAATGAGGCTTCAGAGAATAAGGATCATGTCTGCAACCTCCAAAAGCCTACAGAATGTCTGTTAGAGTTTGGCTACAAGTAACAGAAACCCCAAATAATAATGGCTTAAACTGCAAGCATCTCATAACATGAAAATCTGGGCAGGCTGTGGTAGTTAGATTCAGTTGTCAACTTGGCCAGGTGAAGGTACCTAGTTCTGTTGCTGTGAACATAAGCCAATGGTACCTGAACCTCATCTGTTCCTGATTACATCTGCAGTCGGCTAGGAGGCGTGCCTTCTGCAATGAATGATGTTTGATTTAATTGGCTGGTGCTTAAATGAGAGAGCACAACGTAGCACAGCCCAGGCAGCTCAGCATATCTCATCTCGGCACTCACAGCTCAGCCCAGGCCTTTGGAGATGCAGAAAGGAATCACCCCAGGGAAAGTTGTTGGAACCCAGAGGTCTGGAGAGAAGGCCAGTAGAGATCGTCCTGTGCCTTCCCATGTAACAAAGAACCTCAGATGAAAGTTAGCTGCCTTTCCTCTAAAGAACTAATGAAATAAATCCCCTTTTATTAAAAGCCAATCCATTTCTGGTGTGTTGCGTTCCGGCAGCTAGTAAACTAGAACACTGGCAGACCAAAGCTGGTAGGATATGCCATGGTACCCAGACACTGGGATTCCTCCCACTCTGCTGGCCCTGTCCAGCCTTCACATCTTAATTGCCTTGAGTCAGGCCAGCTGTCCCTCCTCCAGCTGTGTGTTGGATTTCAGCCAACAGGAAGTAGGAGAGGGGAGGGAAAAGCACAGTGTCCCCTGGTTAGAGACACTTCTTGGAATTTGCACAACCCTCATCTGCTTATATTCCATTGGCAGCCTTTAATCACAGAGCCACACCTAGCTGCAAGGGAAGCTCGAAAGTATGAGCTTTATTTTAGATGGCCCATGCCCAGCTAAGTATTGGGGCTCCATTACTGTAGAAAGGGAAACTGCCTATCAGAAAGCGACTAGCAGCCTCTTCCACTCAGGATTAATTGAATTCACAGACTTTTATTGCACATTGGATACATTTATACCACCTGAAAAGGCAGGGTGGCACAGAGGAAGGGGACAGGCATTTGTGCAGTCCCCCATGCCTTACCTCTGCAAATTCCCTTTAACCCTCCCCACAGTCCTATAAGGCAGGGAATGGTGTTAGCCTCATTTTGGAAACCAAGAAAAGGTTAAGTTGCCCAAGGCATAAAGTAATAAATGGTAAACCAGGAATAAAATCCAGAAGTTTCCAAGTCCAAAGGCTCCATCATTTTTAGCTATCTCTAATGAAGAAACATGCCTATAATAAAAGTCAAAATAAGATAAATGTCAGATCTTTGTGTCCTTTGGATACAAAGGAATCATGATGAATCTGGGCTAGGCAGGAGAGGAGAAGGCAGGGTGGGTGCTGGAGGTGGTGATACAGGTGGCGTTGGAGCCCTGTGGCAGGGATGTGCAGGATGGGCAGCACACGGTGGGTGAGGCCGTTAGACCAGGCCTGGCAGGCAAGGTTATTAGTCACTCAGGTCTGGGAGAGGCTTCTGTGTTTCTAGAGCAACGCAGACCCAGTTCTAGAAAAGCAGGATAAAGGCCTTGCTGAGTGGGTAAATGAAGAATACTTTCCTTTTACAAAATGAAAACAATAAAAAGCTTTTTTTTTCTTGTTATAAAAAATTTTATACAGTCATTCAGACCGTCCTCCAGCAAGCTTGTGCCAGTTTACATTCTCACCAGTAGTCTGTGGAGCTCTTCTTCTTCTGTTTTAATTTAAGGTGCAGCATTTGGATTTCGCTGGTTTGTGTCCAAAGAAGAAATAGCCCAGACGTGAGGCAGCCCTCTTACCGCCCCTCCTCCCGCCTGCCTCCATGACATAGGAGGAAGCCCACGGCTTTCATGACATGACTTCCCAGAAAGCTAGTGGCCCTGTTTCTTGTGGCGAGAGTGGTGAAGGAACGCCTTGCTGAGACGGAAAGCCCTAGTGCTGCCTGACCTTCGTGCATACACTGGTTATCTGGGACAAGGTACCTGTGTGCTGTAGCCTCTTGTCAAGGCCAGGCGCTTTGCCGGAGGCTGCACTGTGCTCTCTCTTGATCTTCTCAGACAACCAGATGTGACATTAGTTGCCTACGTTTTATGGAAGGAGGGCAGTGAGCCTTGGAGATGATGTAAACTCCAGCGAAGATGAAGTTTGAGATTCCAAAGCTGTCCTCCAGTCTTCCTTCCTGTGACTCTAAGCTTTCCTTGAACCCGTGCCATGACTTTGGCAGTGGGGGGCGGTAGCAGGGTTTGGAGGGCTTGTTGGCCATCTCTTGGG
Source organism: Myrmecophaga tridactyla (assembly GCA_004026745.1). Taxonomy (NCBI): domain Eukaryota; kingdom Metazoa; phylum Chordata; class Mammalia; order Pilosa; family Myrmecophagidae; genus Myrmecophaga; species Myrmecophaga tridactyla. The sequence goes on from PVIY010002972.1 coordinate 12,412, forward strand.
AAGGTGGCCTGTGTTTGAAGCAGGGGATGGTATTGAAGCAATACCTGGAGAGGTCTGCAGGCCCCTGCCCTCTAGAGATTGGGTGTGTGGATGGAGGCAAGGAACCGCTTGCATGGGAGACAAGTGCTACGTGCTAGCTCTGTGGCCCAGAGGCTGCCCCAGTTTCCTCCTGCTACTGCCACAAAACACCACAAGCTAGGTGGCTGGAAACAACACCTGCTTATTATCATACAATTCCAGAGGTCAGAGTCCAAAATAGGTGTCCCTGGGCTAAAATCAAGGTGCCAGCAGGGCTGGTTCCTTCTGGAGGCTCCAGGGGAAACTACTTTCCTTATCTCTTCTAGCTTCTCCAGAAGAACCAGATCTCTTGGCTCCTGGCCTCTCTTCCATTCTCCAGCCAGAAGTGGCAGGCTGAGTCTCAGATGCAACACTGCCGACTCTGTCCTACCTGGACCACTCCTGAGACTCCCCTATCATACAGTCAGCTGGTGAGGAACCTTAATTCCCCTTGGCCAAATGGAGAAGTATGCACAGATTCCAGGGATTAGGAATTGGACGTCTTTGGGGGAGCGGGGCCAGGGAGTATTTTGCCTATCATACCTGGTAATAATTACAGAAATTAAGAGTTTAGCAGAACCAGGGCAGTCTCCTTATCCGTTGCCCAGCCTGATATGGCTGAAGCCTAGAATTCAGCAGGAGCAGTACCTGGGCCTTGTCCCCACCTGCCACTGGGCCACTCTGATCTCTCACATCTCTGAGCTTCCATTTGCTCATTTCTAAAATGATGGGCATTTGTGCCCTGGTTACCTCACAGGATTGTTTATTCAGTGGCTATTTCCGTACCTATAGTGTGCTCCTCATTTTCAACAATTCACTTTTGCCAAGTGCCATGCATGTGCTGGGCATGGTGACAGGCCCTTGGTGTAGAACAGTGAGCAGCTGAGTGGTGCCTGCCGTCCAGCTGCCTGGTGTCCGGTGCTGGAGCCAGGGCCAGGCCACAGGGCGCAGGCACCAGGCATACCGGAAGCTTCCCGGCATTGTGGCTGGCTCTAGAGCCAGGCAGCCCTAGACACACACCTGTCACTTCCCCTTCCTGAGCCTCAGTTTCCTCATATGCAGAAAGAAGATTCTAGGCAGCTAGGTGCAAGGAGACTGCCCAAGGCCAGCACCAGGCAGGTGCTCTGTAAGAGAGGGCAAGGGCAGTGGAAGTGTGGATGGGCAGGACCACAAACAGCAGGAAAGAGACTGGGGCCACTCCTCCTGTGGGTCCTCTGCTAGGACACCACTGTAATGGGGGAGGGGTCTGCGGCTCTAATGTGCCCCTTCCCTGCAGGCAGCCCCTGCAGCCCTCCCCTCCCCTCCCCTCCCCCTGTATAGGAGGAAGACTCCTTCTGCAGGGCGGGAGCTGTGATCATGGCCCCAGGCTAGAAGGCGAGAGAAGATGTTGATTCAATTTACAAATGTGATGAAAGGCCTGCTGACTGTGTTTATTTGTCGAGGCTGCTGCGAAGTGGGTATCAGTGGGGGGTGTCTGTGTGGATCGAAGCCAGAGTCTGGTTTGACAGGAGTTACAAGTAGGGTTTGCTTTCCCCTTGCAAACTCTTGCTGTTCAGTTTGAATATGGAGTGTGGAGGCTTAGCTGGGGGCCTTTTCCGCAGGCCAAACTGCTGGGCAGTAGTAGGTACTCTTCAGCAGTCTTCCCCAGGTCGGATGCCCCAGACCCAGCTGTTCTTCAGAAAGAAGCAGCAGTCACAAAGCCAGCAGCAGCCAGACCCCAGTGGGCGAGGAGATTAACTTCCCTTGCAGCTGTCCGAAAAGAGGCCACACCTTGGTGAGGATGATGCTGCCAGAGGATCTTTTAAAAGCACAAATTGGACCAGTGGCCAAGAGGGAGTGAAGGTTGCTGATGGAATGGAGGTTACTAAGGGGCAGGCCTTAAAAGTTGAGGAGTGTCCTGCCTTATCCTGGTGGGTGTGGTGTGATCACAAGGGGCCTTGAAAGTGGAAGAGGGAGGCAGGTGGGGAGGACTCACCTGGTCTTTGTTGACCCTGAGGATGGAGTGAGGGGCCACAAGCCAGGGAAGGAGGGCAGCCTTGAGAAGCTGGAAAAGGCAAGGAAGCAAATCACCCCCACCTCTGAGAGCCTCTAGAAGGCACAGCCCTGCTGACACCTTGATTTTAATCAGGTACGACCCATGTCAGACTTCTGACCTCCAGAACTGTAAGGTGCATTTGTTTTTGCTTTAAGCCCCTAGGTTTGTGGTAACTTGTTACAGCAGCCAAAGGAAATTCCTTCAGCCCCACTTGTACCTTCCAGGGCCCATGCATCAGAGTCTGACTTCCCAGGTACCCTAGAGGGGCTAGCTGAATGACCGAGCCACATTGCCTGACCTCCCTGGGCCCAGTAGGACAGTCAAAGTTGGGCAACCACAAGAAAAAGTGGCAGAAAACTCCCTGGCAGTTGGTGTGAGGGGAGGAGGGCCTGAGAGCAGCTGCCAGCCTTCCACCAGAGGTGCAGGCCAGTGTCCTCAGAGGATGCAGGCTGTATGTCCTTTGATGGGTGCACCTTAGCAGGGGTGAGGCCTCGTGAAGGGTCACCCAGTACAGAGCATGGGAAGTGCCCAGGGCTGGCTGGACTGCATTACTCCGTGACTGGGAATCCCCCAGAATCCCCCCTTGCTTGGAAGCCATCACTGCTTCCTGGCCAGGGTTTCACATTGCACATTCTTTGTTGGGTTGTTCAAGGACCTCCGAGGTTTACCATCAGCTGCACTGCCAATCTGTTCTCTAGGCACAACTTCACTTTCTCCCCTCTTGCTTTGCTCATGCTGTCCCCTCACCCACATCTGCCACTGCAAGGCCAACTCTTACACATTCTTTTTGGCTCTGGTCAGATACTACCTTTTCCATGAAGACTTAGCCATTTGTGTCTAAATTTGATGTACACTCTGTCTTTAAGAATCATATTGAATCATCTTTGCATTCCCAACATCCAGGGTCATGCCTGGACAGAGTAAATGCAGAGTAAATCCTGCTTGAACAGATGAAAAATGCATGAGCTAGGGTGTCGGAAAGACAGATGATGGCTTACATCTTCTTTGCCTCTTCCACAACAGCTGAGAAGATCCATTGTCAGCTGCCACCTTGTAGGTGGGTCCTGCACTAGGGCCAAAGGACCCTAGAAATTGCAATGTGAAAGAGGTGCAGCTCACACCTACTGGATGCCGTCCTGTGCCTGGCCAGGGGTGGCCTCTGGGGCCCGTGCTCACGGCAGAGACAGGAATCACCATGCCCTTGAAAAAAAGACAGAACTAAATGCAGGACTTGTATTCTGGGTCTCAGATATGGCTTCCATTTGGACAGTCATGTTCCAGTAAAAGGAAAGCAGGAGGAAAGGTGTGAGGTGGGAAAAGAGACAGCATTGGGAGAAAGCTGAGTTTTTGTTGATACCAAAAAACCATGTTTTTTGGTGTGATGGTGGCTCAGTGGCAGAATTCTCGCCTGCCATGCCGGATCCCTGGGTTCGATTCCTGGTGCCTGCCCTTGCAAAAAAAAAAGAAAAAAGTCTTGCTAAAAGGCCCTTTTGAGGCCTGAGCACCTGATTCCTATGATAAAGGAAGGAAAAGGAGAGTATGAGCATCTTCCCAGCCAACATGGAGCAGATATCTGATGAGTGTTTGTTGAATAAATGAATGAGTGAGTGAACAAAGTAGGTAGGAGGTTAAGGACCCTCAGAAGAATTGAACCAAACTCCAGTGTGGGCCCTAATCCTCTGCCCAAGGATAGTTCCATTGCAAAAAGGAATTTGAAGGACCACACCTCAAGGTAACCCATTCAACTGGGGATGACAAGTCCAGCTGCTAGATTCTTCATCATAATAGTCACAATTCTCCTTCCTGCAATGTTCCCTGCCAACGTTGAAGGTAGCCCTAGTGAGTTGGCCCTCCTGTCTCTGCCTCCCCCCACCCATGTCTGCTCCCCCAGGCAGAATCTGTGCCCATACCACCTCCTACACTCTTCACTGTACCTGGTTTCACATGGCTGCACAGACATCTGTGTGACCAGTTATGTGCTAATCGGGGGCCATGGATTCGATGACTGTGATCCCTGTCCAGGCTCAACTCCTGGTCAACCATGTCACCTTGGGAACATCTCGGAACTTACCTGATACTCTGTCAGCACATCTGAGAAATGCAGCCAGTCACACTTGACCTGTCAGGGCTGGCATGAGAATGAATGAGGCAGCGTGTGGACAATGAAAGTAATAGATGGACCTGGCACTTAGAAGATGCCAAGTGAGTGTTCGCTGGATTTTAATTCAGTTAAAGTTTTCTTAGGCTATGAGTAAAGTCAGTTTGTATTTCTCTGACCCCAGGCTGCCCGAGGCCCTGGGAGCTGAGCTGGCAGGGCAAGGCAGGCCTTAGGCCGGCTTCCCCATCCTGTGGGTTAAAGGCTGCGGGAAGCCTTTAGGCTTCCTTAGGGAAGGCTGAGGAGAACTCCACTTGGTGTGCACATCCCCCATTTCACAAGTTTAGAGAAGTCGAGAACCCCTGCACCGCATCTTGTCAGTCCAGATCTATCCCAAAGTCTGTCTGGTTCCCAAACCCATGTTCCTCCAGACCCCAGCAGAGAAATAATCAGAAGTTGACAAAAAAGCAACTGCCACCTCTGTCAAGAACATGTAACCCCCGGAGGCCCTGAGGAGGTGGACAGGCCTGACTGCACAAGTCTAGTGGGAATGCCTTGATCAGCCCAAGAGGCTGCCCTTCCATGCATGGCAAACGGTAGCTAAAGTTTAGAGGAGATTATTCGTCCTATATGACAGAGATGGCCTTAATTTAATAAAATCACTTCTTTTGGCAAATTTGGCTTCAATGATATATATATACATCATTGTATATATAATGCTGTACTGTGTAGGGACAGGAGAATGAAAATGCCTCTGCGGAGAGGGACAGAGATGGAGGGGGAGTACTTCCAGCCAGCAGACAGGCCTTTAGGAGGGACTTGAGAACCCCACTCAGCCAGGCCAGGCTGGTTCCTCTAGGAGCAGGTGGTTGCTGCAGGTTCCTGCCACAGGAGAGCTCTTGGCCCAAATCCAAAGGCAGATAATGGCCATCAACCACTCATACCTGGCTGGCTCCACCATTTACTCTGGGACCCTGCAGCGTTGTAACATGCAGGGAACCCCCTGGGCTACCTCGTGGACTGGCAGCACCCAGGCTTCCCAGGCATCCTCAGGAGGATGCAGGGTTGCCATATCGGTGACTAGGAACCTGCAGGCAAATTTCCCTGGAAACATCACTGCAATTACTTTATGGCGTTCAACATCTGGCTAATGAGAACTAATACTCATTCATGTGTTCATTCACCAAACATTCATCTGGTACTGACCATTTGCCAGGCTCTTTGGCTGCAGATTCCTTGAGCTTCTGATGGTTACCTGCCTGAGGCCCCTGAATCCCCATGGGTCCTCCAGGTGAGCAGTGGGTATCTGGGAGCCTCTCTCAACCCATTCAGATGCCTTGGGTATGTGTTATACATCTTCTGAACTCAGGTGCCCAGACTAACCGCAAATTCTGTTTACTTTGCTTTTGATGTAAAACAACTCAGTGAGGCTTTCGCTACAGAAACAAAGTTAACCACAGTTTCTTTGGCAAACAGTGTTTCAGTAAATGAAATCCATCAGAGACAACATAAAAGAGAACCATTTGTTTATCCTGGAAGGGCAGAAGCTCTTCCTTTTTACCCCTGTCCCAGTGCCTGGCACACAGCTTGTGCTTTCCCATCTCGGTACTCCCTTGGCCTGGGCCATTTTCCCGGAAGCATTGACCCACTGAGCTGAGTTTTCTGGAAGAAGGGCCACTTCAGCTGTGGCCTCAAGGATTGGTGGAGTTCACTCAGGTCATAAGGAGTGGGAGGACCAGGTGGGACCTGCAGAGCCCGTGTGGAGCATGTAAGCACACAGCACTTCCAGAGCACGGGGCAGCCAGGGGCTTCAGACCAGACTCGAGTAATCACTCTTAAAGGGTCAAAAGCCACAGTCCTGTATCAGTAGCGTCTATTGATTCTACCATCAGAAGCTTTCTTAAACCCCATCACCTCTTCTCCACCCACACCCCCAGCCGGTATCAGCTCCTTGTCACCTGAGTCTGGACGTTTGCAGTGTTGGCCTTTCAGGTTCCCCACCATTATAGCCAGCTGACTCTCTTAGGATAGCATTCGGTATTGTTTGGTCGGTATTATTATAGCAGCTCCCACGATGAAAAGGGAGACAATCTCCCCCTTCCCCAAAACATGCTCCCACTTGTTTCTATCAACCTGTGGCATCTACTCCTCCTTCTTTGTTCAGTTCTTCCAATCACAACAAAGCTGGCTGACCCAGGGGACCACAGTCGCACTCCCACCCCCTAGCTGGGTAAAGGCCCTTTACCTCCCACAGCAAGAGCTAGAAGGGAGGGAGAAAAGCAGAAGAAAATTGATGGCCAAGTTCCTAGGCAACCTCTGGATAGCCAGCCCCATTGGAAGGCACCATCTGACAGAGACAGCTATAAAAATGTCTTTACTGGGGCAGAGAAAGCCTGATGCTGCTGTTGCTGGCATCTCCTCCTGGAGGCCAGGCCCCAGCTGGAAAGCATTCATGAGTTGAAGGAAACTGGCTGTGGCCTCGTAGAAATGTTAATTTGTCCCAGCATCAGCTAAGAGTCTCACCTCTGGGGAGCCTGCGCCCCCCACCTCCAAAGCAAAGCAGGCTTGGTTCATCCTGGTCAAGAACTCTGTGCATCAAAGTGTCCTTGTGACGGGCTTCATCCACAGCTTGTTCTAAGTCAGCTCCATGACATTTGCATCTGGAAAAGAATGACTTCCCTGAGTGGCTTCAGGCAGCAAACAAAACATGCACAGAACAGAAGGGATCCTTCCAAGGCATATTCTTGTGCTGGGTCCCCAGCACTTCCCCACCCACCCAGAGGGCTCATAACATTCCTCCTCACGGAGTCATTCATGTTCTCTTAGTCACTATTTATTGAGCACCTGCCATTCATCAGGCATCATTCTGTGGGTGATGATGGGACACAGGATGGATGTGGTTATAATCTAGCAGGGAAGAAAAGCCATTAAATAAAATTTCAGTGATGTAGAGTGGCTGTTAAATAAGAGAACAAGTGAAGGCAGGTGTGAGTGCACAGAGCATGCGACCTACCCTTGTCCTGGGGGAATGGGGAAGACTTCCTGGAGGAGGTGGTGTTTAATCTGAGACCTACAGGATGAGTAGCAGCTAGCTGGTCTTAAAGGGAGAAGACTTAAAGAATGGGTAACAGCACTGGAAGGGGTTCCAAGATATGACCAGGAGGAACTGGAAAAATTTAGCGTCCTAGGAATTAGCCTTGAGAGGTTAGCATGGGCTGCATCCTGCAGGGCCTGGAGGCGTGAGGAACCTACATGCAGGGTGGGAGGGAGGAGATCAGAGGGTTTTAAGTGACACGGTCAGAAGTAGGCAGTGGTGACCCCAGAGCAGAGAAGGGCTTGGCTAGAGGTGGGAGGACAGCAAGGAGAGAGCGGCAGCCATCAGCTGAGAGCTCCCATGGCCTAGACCACGTAGTGGCTCTGGGAGGGGGAGACCTGGGCTGACTCAGTAGACTCCTGAAGGAGTCTGCCAACTTTAGTGTTGAGAGAAGAGGCGCCGAGGGGCCTCCCGTGGTGCTTTCGCTGAGACTGAGAGATCAGGTGTGTGTTGGTTAAGTGGCAGGGGGCAGCCAGGTGGGGATGCTGAGGACATCCTACAACTCTGCAGCTCAGAGACTGGGGCTGGCAGTGGGCCTCGGAAAGAGCGCCACGGTGTGCGTGAGGGCTCTGGAGGGGTGGGGAATGGAAAAACCAACCTCCAGGGGGTGGTCAGAGGGAGGGCTGAGGGAGCCATACTACCTCATGGGAATAACATCCATCCCCTTACCCTTTTCAAAGCTGAAACACTGTTCCAAGGGATGGTGCCATTCAGTTACTAATTTTGCCCCCCTTAAGCCTCTTTGTTTGGGTAGACAGAACTTTCTGAAGAGTTGCCTGGTGTTGTGTCTTTGTGGGAAGCCGGATGCTGTGCTTTGGGCAGCTCAGCCCTCAGGGGCCCCACTGTCCTGTCTGGAAATGGGGATGGTGGCTCTATCTTGTCCCCTGCCCCAAGGGCAGAGTGTGAGAGGCATCTCCTACTCTGCTGGGGACACTGTTGACCTTGTACAGCACTGTGTGTTTCAGATGGGTGGGCTTCAAAGTTTACAAAGCATTTTTCCATCTCCTGTCCTGTTCCTTGCCCTAACCCCATGGTCAGGGAGAGTGTGAGGCTCCTGCTGGAGAACACATAGGTCTTTGCCCTTTACTCACGCTCTCACAGCCAAGCTGGAGGCTGAACCCAAATCTCTAGGCTCCCAGTCCTCGTTATTTTTCTTTTAAGAAAAAAGAAAAGAAAACAAACAGAGACAAAGGAATCAGTTCCTGTCCAGCTTTTCTGACTTCCCTGGAAGCACTGGGGCCTAGTCACATCTTACTGTTTTCAACAACAGTTACAGACATTGAAGTTTTTTAAAAGATCACATCCTTTAGTTTACGATAAACTATCTCCTATTAGAAGCACCCCCCTGAAACAGCATTTGTTCCTCCTCATAACAAATTACATTCATGCTGAGATTTCTCCAAGCCCTGGTCTCAGCTCATGGGAATTCAACAGAATGTTCCACACGACTTTTATGAAATTGGATTCTTGCACACAGGTGAATTATGAGTTTTCAGTCTTTCTCAAGCCAAGTTGCATCCTTCCTGGGGTCCCAGGGCTGCAATTTCATGATAGTTAAGGGCAGGAGCAGCTGCTTGGGGCTCAGATAGGCAGGCGGCTGAGACCCTGAGAACATAGGATGTACACCTGCGAGGACCTAGCACAAGGGCCAGAGCCAGAACAGGTGTCCTCCAGTATCCGAGGAAGGAGGGGAGGTTCTTTTCCCAGGATGCTTCCCTCTCTGCTACATCCAGCCACTAGGCTTTTCTTGGTTAAAAATGCCATTTGTCCAAAAAAAAAAAAAAAAAAATTGTCCAGACAACTGGTGAGATGGGGCCTTACCTTTGCTAGTGATGTGGTGAGCTGGGTCCATTCTTGATTGCCCCTGGGCTTCTTCTGCTGTCCTCTGGACCCTTTCCTTGTGCACCTACTTCAGTGGGCTTTCTTGGGAAACTTTCTCTTAATCTTCAGCTTTCCCTCTCATGTCTTCGCAAACCAGTGAGGCTTGGCATCTCTTCATTTCACTCTGATGGCTCTTATCAGTCTCACCCTTAATTAAAGAAAGCTGATTTGGCAAGAGTGTCTCTTATCAGCTGTCATTTGGGACTCGATCAGTTCAGGCCCTGCAGCTGGCAGCCTTCCTTGCTGCCTCCCACTCATCTCCCAAGAGATCTTGGTTGGGACGTTTCATGAATATGAAATGTATACAGAGACCAAGTGAGAAATGCACATACACATTTACAGAGATATGTACACACCCATATAGGGCTAGATTTACATATGCACATGTACATGGAGAGATACACACACAAATACACATATTCACACACATGTGCATATATAGAGTGAGCTACTGAGACCTCACACATCTGGATCCCCGAAGGAGAGAATAAGACTGTGATAAGGATGCTTATCCCAAGTTATGGAAGGGCAGAGCCAGGAAGCACCTGCTGGATTCTTCAGCTCAATGGGTTCAAATTTATTAATGAAATGCAATATATGTGCAACCCCAAATCCAAAACCAATAAGAAGCAGGAATATCCTGAGTGAAGGGAGTGAGGAGGCCAGAGGAGCTGGTCAGGTGGATGAAGATTTGGGGTGGTCTCATCCCACCTCCACCCTGCTACCCAGGTTAAGAACCAGTCTCTGTCCCAGGTCAAGAGAGAGGCAAGGACTTACTCATGTTCAACTTATTAACAGCAAAATCCCAAAGGGCAGAAAGGCCTAAACACAAGAGCTGCAGAGACCCCTCCCATCTGGTCCCACGCCTGCTTCCCAGGGGGTACATTTATATTTGAAGTCTTTGCTTCGGGGTGTCGGCTCCCTTACCCAAGTGACACTGAAGTAAAAGCAGTCCCCAGACTGGGCTAACAACTTCCTAATGCTGCCGGGGGAGAAGGGTGTCACTGGACTGGGAGCCACGTGGAGCTAGCCCTGATTACCAGCTCTGCTTCTTGGGCAGCTGCTCAGCTTTCCTGAGCCATGGTTCTGCAGCTGGAAATAAGGACAGCAGTGCCTACAATGTCACAGGCCTGACGGCACTCTCAAGAGTTCTGTTGTACAGATTAAGGGCACAGACATCCACTAGTGGGGCTGGTTCTGGCAGGAGCGGGAGGAAGCAGGGGAATCAAGAACTATGTGGTCCCCAGGCCTAGGTCCAAGTTTCCCTGATTCAGTTGGCTTATTGATTGGCTTCAGGCAAGTGAGTGTCGCTGCATTAGCTCTTATCAAACAGGGACAGTACCCGCCACTCTAGGTAATGTTGGGGTGAAGAGCCCTGGAGGGCAGGCACTGAGGTTGGCTCTCAGTCCCCAGGAAGGAGCCTCCTTGCATCTCACGGTCATGTGTCTTGGGTATTGGATGCACACATAATTGTCCCATCTTTATGAGGAATCACAGGATAATTATCCCTTAGCGCAGCACCATGCAATCCACAGAACCTTTTCTTATGCAGCAGTTTGCCAGCTATGGAATCGTCTAAGCTCTCTGCCATCAGCAGATGAGGCCTACTAGGGTAGTAACCATACCCTAGCCTGGCCATGGGGATTGCCTGGCAGCGCCTTCCAAAGATTAGTAGCCATAGCACTGGTGACCAAGGACAAATAAGGCCCTGACAGGTGCTTAGGACAGGTGACCTTGTCTGATCCCACACCAACACCATGCAGAGGGTTTTTTTAAATACCCATTTTACATTAGAGGCCCATGAAGTTGCCCAAGGTTACATGGCTGTTGGGTGCTATGGCAGGGACTTGAACCCAAGATGTTCAAAAGTGAAAACCTGCATCATTTCCTCCCCTATCTTGGTTCCTTGTCACAGACATGGCTCAGTTTCTGTTCCTGTTGCATCATGGGACCCATAGGGTGGCTCTGAAGTGGCCTCTTGCTGCCTGCTGTGCCTGCAGACACCACCAAATGTGGCCTATTTCCCAGTCCCCATTCAAGTCCATCCTCTTCCCCTCCTGCATGAGAGGACAGGATGAAGCTATACTAAGTAACACCAATGGCAGGATCCACCTATTAGCTTAGCTCATTGGAAAGTAAAGAATGTACTCTAGCATCAATACTTCTGTTTTGGTGCTAGCTTCTTTCGGAAATGCCCCTTTCCCACCTATTCTGATGGGAAGGACAGAGCTTAGTAGGGGGGAGGGATGATGCAGCACAGTGTCCTCCCGTGAGCCACAGGACCAGGCCTGGTTTAGGAGAAATCTGTTTACTATAATGAGGAGCCTCCAGCCTTGGGCTGCTGGTCACAGGCTGGGCTGCAATCTGATGCCAGCTTAGTGACCAGCATGTGCCCAGAGGCCGGCGTGCAATGGGGAGAGGGGTGAGAGACCCAGCCAGGAGCATTCCTTATCTGGCAGGTAATAGGGAGGCTTACTGGAAAAACCAAGGCAGAAGGCTAGGGTGAGGGAGCTTCTAGCTTCAAGATGAGGATTCTTTGCTCAGGGTCTCACAAGGTCAAAATCAAGGTATTTGCCAAGCTGAGTCCTCATCTGGAGGCCCTAAGGAAAAATCCATTTCCAAGCTTAGCCTTGTTGCAGGCATAATTCGGTTCCTTATGGTCATAGGACTGTGGTCCCTGTTTCCTTCCTGGCTGCCAGCTTGGGGGTTGCATTCCTTGAAACATGGCCTTCTCTATCTTCAGCCAGCAAAAGCAGATTGAATCCTTCTTGTGCTTGTGTCTCTCATTTCCTCTTCTGAGACTAGCCAGAGACAATGCTCTGCTTTTAAAGGGCTCCCCTGATTAGGCCAGACCCACCTGCAATTACTCCCTCTTGCCAGATAAAGTACCATAATAACAAGAGTGATCTCATCGTGTTCACAGGTTCCAGCCACACTCCAGGGGAAGAGATTATACAAGGTGATGGTCTTTGGGGGTCACCCTAGAATTCTGTCCAGCACAGTGACAGATACCTGATCCAACTTGGGGGAAAAAGGCTGCTTCCTGGAGGAGGCTGTTCCTGGCAGGATCCTGCAAGCCTAGGGCAGGGGAAGACCTGAATTCACTCTGGCAGGGCTCATTTAAGGTACCTTCCCTAGAATGTCACCCTTGCCCTCAACTCAGGGCTCATGGAGTTCAAGAGCTTCTTTTACTTCAGCAGAGTGGAGTCCTGACAAAGTTAAGTGCCAGACGTTGCCCCAGAGGTGAGAGGGCAAGCCCTCTCCTGACTCCTCGCCCAATCCACCCCCCAGCTCTTCCTTTGCTGTGGGCAGGATCCCACTTATCCTGGCAGGGATGACAGGTTTCACTAGCTGATCCCTCCAGAATAGCCAGCGCATTTTGTCTCCATGTCATACATGCCTTGTCAGATTTTGAGTATTAAAAACAGACTCTGTGCCGGATGGTAGTCAGATGTTATCATGCAAATGTTGCTATTTTTACAGGAAGGCCAAGGAAGAGGCTGTTTTGCACTTTGATTAGAAAATGCACTCACAAGGCATCAGGCTTGATATGAAGAGATTGCAAGTCTCTGCGGGGTGGAGAGAGCCTTCCTCAGAGAAGCTTGAGAGCCCTAGAATGAGGGCCTTAGAGGCAACCTCTACCCTCACCCCTTTTAGAACTTGTTACTGGCAGAGGACCCCAATGACGGCCTGAAAGGAAGGAATCAGCTGCAGGCACCTTGGGAGCGGGAAAAAGGAAGCCTGGGGAGGCGAGGTTAATGGATATTTCACCCAGAGGAAAGAGTGTGACGTGTGTTTCTGGAACATACCCAGGACGATGAAAGCTGCTCACAGACCCACCCCAGGTCTGGCGGAGTCTGTGCTGGCAGGCTGCAGAGCACAGTTCTGTTTTAGATAGCTCTGGAGCTGCATTTCTATTTCTAGCTAACTTACACTTGAACTAGCAGTGTGTTCACAGTCATTCATATTCTCTCTCTCCCCATCCCCCTAAACACACCCCCATGTATATATAGAGAAAAAGGTTCTATGATCCAAGGTAATGGAAAGTCCCTGGTCTTTGGGCACAGACACAGCTCGGCCAGCCATTTGGCCTCCCTGAGCCCCTGCTTCTTCCTTTATAAACTGGGGAGGTGGAAACTGCTTTCCCCCAGGTAAGGAATGTTGGGTCAGATGTTGGAGGCTGAGAGCGCAGGGTTAGTAAGGCCAGCCTGACACACGGGCACCACATGGCAAATGGCACTTTGTGTTTGTGTGTCTGTACCACAGTCTGCAAGCAAAAATGAGGATATGTCCATTCTTTCTGACTTTCTTCCTTGACCTCCCTCTTGTGACATGATTTTAGTGTCCTAGGCAGCCTGAAGCAAATACCATGAAGTGGGTCAGGTTAAACAATGAGGGTTTATTTGCTCATGGTTTTGAGGCCAGGAAAATATCTAAAGTAAGACATCATCAAGGTGATTCTTTCCAAAGACCAGCTACTGGCAGTCCTTGGCTCCTCTGCCATGTAGCAAGGCATGTGGCGGTGTCGGCTGCTTTCTCCCTTCTCTTCTGGGTTACGCTGATTTCAGCTTCTTGTTTCTATGGCTTTCTCTGTGTGTGTGTGTGCATTTCATTCTTTTATGAAGGACTCCAAGATTAGGATTTAGACCATCCTCATTGAGGTGCACTACGCCTTATCTAATCACAAAGTCCTACTAACAGTGGGGTCATACCCACAGGAATGAGTTGTATTTACATGCTTTTCTGGGTACATGTAGCTCCAAACCACCCCTGCCATGTAGTTCCTATCTTGAGTTGTCATAGTTGGTGCTCTAACACTGTAAAATATAATAGGAAGGACCTTCCCTTCCAAAGCACAAGGTATGTACGCAGTTCCTCCCCAGCCGGAGGCCCTCGGTGAGGACCAGGAAAATGAGCATCTGCAGATTGGTGCATGTGGGTGTCTGTTACATGGCTGCATATCTGTAGATGCATCTGTTCATGTGTGCGTATGTGTGCATGGGCCGACACAGGTGTGCACCCCAAGATTCCCCCTTCACCACTGTGTGCACATGGGAGAATCGCAGGGGTGGAAAGGGTCACAGTTGAACACCAGGGTCTGTCATTTTCTAGGAGGCAAGTGGTTTGCTGTCCTATCTGCAGTGGTACTTGCATTGCTTGCAAGGTGGTTATGAGGGTATAAAATGTGGTGCACATGTCCAAGCAGTAATGGGTTTGTCACACAGGTAGATAACCAGAAAGACCTTGTATTCTCGAGGGCACACATCCCCACACTCTAGTCTGTAGATGCACGTTACAGTCAGGAATGAGATTCTCTTTATATATTAGCAAAGATTTCTATGGGGCCAAAGAAATTCTGTTTATCCTAGGAATTTCTAAGCAGAGAACATATTCGGGAGGAAGGAAGAATTCTAAGTTTTCATAGACATTGTTTTTTTTTGTTTGCTATATGGCAAGGTCACATTTCATTATTTTTCCTCATGGACTTTTTTATCATGTAATTTTAGAATATATAGGTATTGTTAGCTGCTGTTATTCATATCAATGTGTCACTTCATTGGCTTAGTTCTCCCCAGTTTATGTGCCCCCATGCGGCATTGTTCACCTGTTCTTTCTTGATTTCCTACTGAGGGTCTGACACCCCATGGATGCTGGGGGACAGAGGGTTGGCTGCATCCCCATAGACCATGGGGCCAGACATCCTGCTCAGGATTCTCCCGACTTTGTTCTCTGGTAAAAAATCACATGGGCACAGACCACTTGCTGACCTTGTAGGCCTGAGCTTTGATGGACCTTCCACCATTGGACAGCCAGGCAGCTCATGTGGTCAGTGCTAATCACACTGCCTAGTCCCCTGAGGAGAAATCTCAGGGTGCTACTGCAGAGCAGCCTTTCCCAGCTTAGTCTTCACTCTTCTCAATGGTGCTTGGTCTCTGACCTACTTCGTAGGAAACGTGAACTGTTACCTTCGATTGCCAACCTCTGGTGGGTATTTGCCCACTCTGTCCTGCTTATTTCAGGATAATGGCTAGTCTGATTTCCTAGGTTGGCTCATTGGGACCAAAGATGCCAGATGTATTAGGAAAGAAGATTCTAGGGAAAGAAACAGCTTTCTTTGAGGGTGGAGGGTTTATGTCCCTGGCCAATCTGGTGCTGACTGAGCTGCTCCGGGTGCCACTGGCTCACTGTCCCTGCCCGGTAGGGGGCCTCATGGGGCACTGGTGTCGGGTGGGACAGAGACATGTACCCAGAGGGGCACAGCTCTACAGCCAGACCAGCCAGTGGTGCTCTCTCCACCACTCCCATGGCCAAGACTCGGCCTCTCAGGGCCTTCATTCATTCGTCAGACAGGGAGGACCCCCAGACCTCACTGGGGTCAGCCTACCAAGTGTAGACCAGGCAGGAAAAGCTGGAGCTGCCTGACTCCACACAGCCCCTTAAAAAGCCAGCAGTGACACTCTTTAGGCCCATCTCTGCTTGCCCCTGCCCTTGGAGGCCCACGAGCCACCAGTGGCCACAACATCACACTGATGTTCCTTGGACTGGGGCTTATAGAGATACTCTCACTCTCCCTGCACTTGAGTCACCAGAGTGAGGTCAAGAAACAGTATGCCTTGCCTAAGATGACAGAAGCCAGTGGGAACTGGATTTTCCCATAATCTTTGGGCTAGTGTTTTTAAATCTATAAAAGATGGGGTTTGTGCATGTGACTAACCTGGAGTGCCCATCAGCCAAACTTCCTCTGGTTCTCTGAGCTGAGGGTGGTTCTCGGCATCCCCCTTTTACAGAGCCGTCGGGATCAAATGTGTCTATAGCTATGGACAGGACTGCTGGGAACCACGACCTTCTGAGATGATGCACTCACCTCTCTGGACGGTCTTTCTTTCCTCAATGTTATAACAGTTATCAAGTGTTAGCAGCAGCGTGGGGCTGGGCTCAGTTTGGCCAAGAGCAAGCTCTGGCCTACTGTGGCTCTGGGGGTCTACCTGTCTTGTCAGCCTTTGCCACAAAGATGTGCTCTCATCTGTAGTGACTATTAACATACTTTGGTGGGTTCCCTGTCATCTCCTGGCCCCAGAAAGGAGAAGAGTCCAGAAGGTCAGTATCTTAGCCTTCAAATCTTTGAGGAGTTGTCATTTGGAAATCATTTTAGCCTTTTTCTATGATGCTCCAGTTCGCAAAGCCACGTGTAGTGATTGGAAGACCCAGGGAGAAGGAAGATGAAAGGCTCCTGAGCAGCTGGAGTCTGAAGAGTGAATGGGCAACTTCAGGAGGTGGAAAATCCCACTCACAGTGTTCAAGTGTGGATAGGTAGCATCTTAGCAGAAATACTGGACTTGAGGCTTGAGTACCAAATGGTGGGTTCGACACCAAGGGCCCTTTTCTAGTCTTCACTTCTTACACATGGTCACTGCTTCATGCAGGAGAGAGGGGTGGGGAGAGCATAGATAGGCACACCACAGCCTGAGTCAAGGCCTAGCAAAGACCCAGTGGAGACTGGACTGTGGGACTCTGGTGGAGATCTGGCAGAGATCAAGGGATCCTAAGAAACCTGAGTGATCCTGGCATTGCTAGGTTGGAACTATACTTGATGAGTTTGCCTGATTGATACTATAAAATTCATCTCCCACATGTTTGTGGAGGCTTAAAGTTGTATGTACCTCAGAATATGTTCTTAAGTGTAATCCACTCCTATGGGGATGAACCCATTGTAAGTAGGACCTTTTGATGAGGCTACTTCAGTTAAGGGATGGCCTATGCCAATTGGGATTGGTCTTAATTCTATTACTGGAGTCTTTCATAAATGGAATGAAATTCAAACAGAGGTGGAGAAAACCACAAGAAGCAAGAGGCTGAGATTCAGTGCAACTGGAAGAGAAGGGAGAGACCAGGAGAGGCCTCCATGTGCCTCTCCATGTGTCTGCCACGTGACAGAGGAGCCAAGGATCAGGAGCCCCGGAGCACCAGTCTTTGGGAAGAAAGCATCACCTTGGTGACACCTTAATTTGGACTTTTTCC
Source organism: Myrmecophaga tridactyla (assembly GCA_004026745.1). Taxonomy (NCBI): domain Eukaryota; kingdom Metazoa; phylum Chordata; class Mammalia; order Pilosa; family Myrmecophagidae; genus Myrmecophaga; species Myrmecophaga tridactyla. Next base: position 29,593 of record PVIY010002972.1, read on the forward strand.
TAATCTCAAAACCATGAGCTCATAAATTCCCATTGTTTAGGCCAACCAGTTGCATGATACTTGCTTGAGCAGCCAAGGAAACTAAAACACCATTAATATTTAAAAAACGTTGTACTAATATGGGAAAATCAAGAGTGGATTCAGAAGTTTAAGTTCCCACGTTTCCAAATATTATCCTGTGGGAACTTGGCACTGATAGTCAAGCCTGTCAGATAAGCACCCCCAAAAAATAGCATTTAAATATGTCGGGATGATTAGAAGCCTGCAAAGCTGGGTTCTCTCACCTCTGCCGTTCATGAATCTATGTATAACATTCTGTAGTCAGTACTTACAATGGTTGATTCCTGGGAGCCCCCAATGATAGGCAGTTCTTAGCAGTTCATGCCAGTGATTCACACTCCAGAACAGTCTCAACACAGACTGGGGGGCTACAGGCTGGGAGTTTGGCAACAACTTACCTTGAGGAGGGAAGTGGAGAGCAGTGTGAGAGTAGAATTCCATATGTCAGCCATAGCTGGAATTGAGAAAAATCAGAGTCCCCATCCCTTCTTTGATAACTTCCTTTGATATTTTTCCTGCTGATATCTCTCTCGAATCCATCACCTTTTTTTCTTCCCCACTCATCCTCCCCTTCCTGGGCCATTGGCACTATCAGGCCCTTACCCTCCCCCCGCCTTGGGCTGATGGCCCCTCCCCTGACTTTCGTACTTTATCTGTGGCCCCTTAAACTTCATGTCAGATCAGTTCCTAGCACCTTCCTGGCACTTAGTAGAAGCACCACAAATACTTCATAAATGAATGGATGCTTCCATTCCAGCCCTCTGACCCATCCTCCACACTGAGTCCAGAATAATCTTTCCAAACAGACCATGTCAATCTTATGCTTACACTTTTCGGTGCTGCTGCATTCCAGACTCCCTCTCATGGCATACGAGACTACTCATGATCTTACACTTTTTCAGCACCCATAGCTTTGCGGAGAGTTGGCACGTGATGGCTGCTTAAAAAGGGACAGAAGAGGACATGGGCTGTGTAATCTGACAGAGCCCTTGCCAGCTGGCCTGATTCGAGTTGACATGGCTTCTGGGTCTAGGTGTCACCATCTGCATCATGGAGGCCACACCCACCTCACTGACTTGCTGTGGGATTAATGAGAGTAGGTGAGAAAGTGTCGGGGAACCCCTGGCCAGCCGCTGGTGCTTAGGTAAAACTGCCCTTTGCTTTGTCCCTTTTCCTGACTCTTCACTTTTCTGCTCAAGCCTGAAGCCTGACTCTTTGGCTCTGAGGCTGACCCTGCCTCTGTGTACTGTTGCTAGACCATAAATCAAAGCCGATGTTAATTTAGTAAAATGGTAGCTGAAAAGATGTATCTTTGTACATCCTCTGATATGACAGTTCTAGGGACTGTGTGAAACCAATACTTCTAGCAGCTTCCAGGTGCATGCTATGCCCACCTCTTGGCTGGAGGCACTGTTCCAGCCTGTTCAGCTCTGCATCTAGTGTTTACATATGGCCTGGAAGATTCTGGGCCTTCAGTCTCCTGTTGCCAATGTGGTCTGTGGTCATGAATAATGCTGGCTGAGTGGCAGCACTGGCCTGAGCTCTGGAGTCCTCCCACTTTGGGTTGGAAAATACACTCCAGTGGGGGCCCCTTCGACTGCCCAGGGCTGTGATGCTGAGTTTCACAGCCTCCGGCAGGTTGCACAGTCTGCCAGCACAACACCCTCCACAGCCAGGATGAAGAGGGTGGCTTGAACAGGCCAGAGAGTGGAGCTGTGCAGGCATCATTATAGGGCAGCATGGACGCTGCTGAGTCTCTCTGGATCTCAGTTTCCTTCGTGGCCTAATGACGCATTTCACAGGAGATCTGCAGACATCGGCTCCCTAGCAGGGCACAGTGAGAAGGGCTGTTCTGGGGCTTCCCGCAGTCCTGGAGTATGACCCAAGCCCTCCTTGGAATTAGCTGGCAGTGGAAGTTCTGCTTCAGAATTAAGACCTGGCTCGGCTTCGTGGCCCATTACCCTGGGAATGCCATCTTAACTCTGAATCTAGGTTTCCCCATCTTTAAGAAGGCATTGCTAAGGTATCTGAAGATTAGAAGTGAATTATGCAAAGGGTTTATGCACTGCCTGGTGCCATCTGGGAGCCCAAGAAGTCATGGCTCTGGCAGGCCCAAAGGGGCCTGTGTCTTTGAAAAGTGGGGCTAGGGGAGGAAAAGAGACCTGTGCCTTTGAAAGGTGAGGCTGGGAGAGGGGAAGGGGCTTACGTCTTTGGCTGAGAGAGAACTGCAGATACCTTACCATAGGAGAAATTTTTCCTGAAACTGTACTGCTTTCTGTGAAGGCCTATTTTTAAGATGAAGATGTGAGGAACTAATTTTCAACCCTCTCTCTGCTGAACTTGGGCATCTCAACAGGCTAGTTAAGGGTGATGCTAGAGACCTGGAGTGAATGAGGGGTGGCTCATCATGAGAACTTTCTCTGCTCTTTCCCCATTTCCCTCTTGCCCTCTCTTTCTCCCTCAGCCTCTGAACATCTAGCATGTGGCAGACCCTGTAGATACCGAGGTGATAGGAAAGTGAACAGTGACCATCCATGATCTGAGGCAGCAGCTGGCTTGCAGAGCACTCCATTCTCCAACAGTTGAGGGGGCAGGTGCCATCAGCACTCCCATTTTAGAAATGAGCTAACAGGAGCTGAGAAGTAGGAAGAGGAAGGCAGGATACCTGGCCTTAGGGAACTCCCAGATCACGACAGCCTACCCCTTTGCTCCTACTTCTGGAGCTGCTGTAAATGGACTCCATTTTCATGTGGAAAAGCTGTTTGCAAGATATCTGTCACCTTTTTTGATGACATATATATTTTCAAAATACTTAAATTTGTTCTATTCTGTCCTCAGAGGGTTTCTTAGTTGGGTCTCCTTCCCTGACGTCTGGCTCCTGGCTCCTGAATCTTGGTTTCCAGGTGGATTACTCATGCTGACCTCTCACGCTGACCCATCTCCTGAATGCCAGGCATCTGCTGGGGCTTTCTGTCCACAACTCAGTGTCTCTCCCAGTGGAATCCAGCCTGCAGCCTTGCTTTGCTCTCAGTATCCCCAGTCCACATGAGGCATCACCACTGGCCTCTACGCTGGCCTTGCCCCATGGCCTGTCTGAAACCTCACTCTTCTCTACTCCCTGTCCCACCAGCCCCCTGGCCCCACTGCATTCCTGGCTATCCACTGCATCCCCTCTCTGTCCACATGCACTGTCACGGCCTTGGTTCTCACCCTCTTCATTCAGTAGCCATTTATTCAGCTCCACTTTTAGGGGTGCTTCTGTCCCCCAGATACTGCCCCTGGAGGGGAAGAGACCAGGCTCCTGCTACCCAGGAGGGCAGCCTGGGCTTATCATGTCCACTGTCCTTCCACCTGCCATCTATTTTTCAACCTGACACCTATACCACTGCAGACATGGCCTCTAAAGCATTCCCTAGTCTGGCACCGTTCTACTGGCATAGCTCAAGGGTTCCCAGTTGCCCACAGAATTTATTGCAGACCCTAGGCGTGGCTTCTGACTCCACTCCTTCTCCCAGTTTGCACGTTGGGGTGTGGGGAACCCCTGAGGGTATCTGGAAGCCCAGGCCCCTTTATGCCCCACCTTAGATACCTGTTCGCCCTCCCACTCCACACCTTCCTCCTGTGCCAGGAGAATAGGCCCCTGTGGAGGGACAGGCACACACTCACCTTACTCCACTTGACTCACCTTACTCTACTTGGCTGGTCTCAGCCCAGCCTTCATGAGGATAGATGTTGTGTGCTAGCTGCTCACCTTTCACCCCAGGGTGGGCACGGCCCTGGGCACGATGCATACTCAGATTTGTGAATGAATGAGCGAGTAAGCTCCATGGGAACTGCTCTGACATTGAGTCAAACCCTGGCTCCTTGTCTCAGGGCCGCAGGCTCCTCTATAGCACTCTGCCCTCGTGGTCTGGGCAGCCAGTTCTTCAGGGGGGCTTGTCACATTCCTGTCCTGCAAAATGCCTGGAAAGTGAAGCCCCCTACGGGTGGTAGTGACCTTTTCCTCAGAGTTTATTATGGAAATTAAATTTCCATTTTTGATGAAAATGTTAATTGATCCCACATGGTTCGTGTGCAGATTCTCCAAGTGGGATTTCTGGTCTTGGAGGTCAGAGGTGGCCTTTACTGTAGAGGGAGATCTTCCCTAGGCCTGGGCTCGGCCTCAGGCCTGCTGCCCAGGGCTGCTCCTCCACGCGTGCCCTGGACTCCCTATTCCAGTGCACCTCCATTCAGCGTGCACTTCCTGGGGTTCACGCTGTGCAGAGGCCACTGTGGTGGATCACACCACAGCCTGTCAGCCACAGATGGACCCGTCAGCCCTGCCTTCCTTCAGCAGTGCCCACTGCATTCTTTCCTTCAATTCAGGGAGTAAGAGAAGGGGGTTCTGGACCATTGCATCTGCTGGTCCCACAGGGGGCTGTTTCTAGAAAAGACTGGAGCTGCCCTACAATGACAGCTCCGTCAAGTAGACTTCTTATTCCTGCCCAGGCCCCACAGCCTGCCCTGAACCAAGGTCAGGGACCTGGGGGTGGGGCTCACAGAGTCCTGTTACCAAGCGCTCTAGTTTTCTAGCTGCTGGGATGCCAAATTCCAAAAATAGAGTGGCTTTTTTTTTTTTAACATGGGCAGGCACCAGGAATCGAACCCAGGTCCTCTGGCATGGCAGGCAAGCATTCTTGCCTTCTGAGCCACCGTGGCCCACCCTAGAATGGCTTTTAAAAGGGGGAATTTAATAAGTTGCAAGTTTACAGTTCTAAGCCTGAAATATCCAAATTAAAGCAAAGCTATAGAAATGTCCAAATTAAGGCCAACAAGAGATTACCTTCACTCGAGAACGGCCGATGAAGTTCAGGGTTTCTCTTTCAACTGGAAAGGCACATGGCAAACATAGTGACGTTTACTAGTTTTCTCTCCAGGCTTCTTGTTTCATGAAGCTCCTCCAGAGGCATTTTCCTTCTTCATCTCAAAAGGTCTCTGGCTGCCTGGGCTCTCATGGATCTGTGGTTCTGTCGTGGTGCTGTCTCACTTCCCAAAATGTTTCCTCTTTTAAAGGATACCAGTAAACTAATCAAGACTCACCTGGAATGGGTGGAGTACACATCTCCCTCTAATTCAAGGTTAATACCCACAATTGGATGAGTCACATCTCAGGGAAGATAATCTATCGAGTTTCCAACCTATAGTACTGATTAGGGATTAAAAGAAGCTGCTTCCACTAGATAGAATCAGGATTAAAACATGGTTTTTCTAGGGTACATAATCCTTTCAAAGCAGCACACTGAGTGAGGTGGAGAAACAAGCCCCAGACCAGACAGCTAGCGAAGTGGGCAGTGGGCGGTTGCATGGAGTGAGCCCCCGTCTGATCCCCAGAGCCAAGCAAGGGGCCAGCTCCATGGGCTCCCCTTCAGGGTTGATAGGATGGATGAATAGAAGCCAGAAGTCTGCATTCTAATGGGCTTGCACTGGAAAAAGGCTGTAGTCCTTGACATAGCATTTTCACCAAGAAAGGCTGAAACTGCCTCACAATTCCTTAGGAACGGTTAGATGGTGGCCAAGGCAAGAGAGGGCTCCATCCCCCAGGCTCGCCAATCGTCCTTTCCCGATGCCTCTCACTAGGGGCCACAGCACCCTAGTGCTTAGCCCCCAAGTACAGGTACCTCTTCCCCAGGGAACACCTTATTGCAGAACTCACAGCTTCGAAGCAGTGGCATCAGGGTTCGGGTACAACCTGCTTGGCTCCCGGAGCTGTGAGAGAGGGCAGTCCTGAAAGGGTGAGGCATGGCCACGCTCCCCACATGGGGCCCTCCACTTCTGTCCACCTGCCGGGCCCCCACGTGAGAGGGCGGTCTCCTTTTCTAGGGTAATTCTGCCTGCCTTTGAGACCCTCTCCACTGCCCTCAGGAGATGCCAGCGACTGTGCCCTACTCATCGAGCCATGTCCTGGGCCCTGCTACCATCTTACCACTATGCCAGCAGTCCCCCTCCCTGCAGAGTGTTGTCTGTGGAATGCTAGTTCCTGAAAGGCTCTGGAAAGCAGGGGCCTCCCTGGTCATGTGGATCCCCTCTTGGAGGCTTGTATGAGCACAGTGAAGCCTCTCAGAGGTCCCAGAAAGAAATCTGTTTCATGATGTTAAACTCAGCCATTCCCAAACTTATGGAGTCATAGAACCCTTCAAAAAGGAAAAAGCCATCAAGAACTATAAAGCTGAGGTTCCCATGGAACATACTTCCAGAAAATGCTGCAGCAGTGAGTTGCAAGATTCATCCTCTGTTAACCATGTGCTGCCATTACACCTGTTCCTGACAGCCTCTTGGTGGTCTGCATGGCCTCGACCCCCATGATTGCTGACGTCACTGGCAGTGATGCAGTGCCAGCATTTCTGCAGCTTCTAAGTGTTCTATGCAAGCTGTGCTCCCATTATGCAGATGAGGAAACCAGGCTTCTGGGATTGTGCAGTGAGTCCACATACTGCATAGACTTCTCCAACCTCGTAGAGCAGTGCTATTTCCAAACCCAGGACAACTTCTGCCCAAGGCCTGACCTTTGCCTTCTGCAGGCCTTGCAATTCTCTGAGCCTCAGTTTCCTCCCCTGCAGGGTAGGGGAGACAGTACCTCCTACCAGGTGTTCTGGGCCCCAGTTACTGATGGGACAACCTAGAGTGTGGAAGCCTGATGTGAAGCACTCCGTGCTGTGCAGGAGGAGGCTGGTGATTGTCCCCATCCTCATAGACAGACCTAACAGGTTTCCGCCAGCTGGTCCAGTTCTTTTCAGCTCTCTCAAAGACTTTCTGTCCCATGGGTCAGTCCAAGGGAATCTAGGTTTGGACAGAGCTGGAGAGTGGCAATCCCAGCCTGCTAACGTTTCATTCCACCAAGGATGCCTTATCTGTGGCCACCCTTGAGCTTGGAATCTGGGGCTGCTCCATCCATCAGTGGGGCTTGTCTGATCCCTCCTTCCTCTGCTTGCCTGAGCTCAGGCATCCTCATTCCACCCATCATGCAATGTCTCCTGACCTGGCTGCTGTCCTTTAGGCCCTTCCAGTCCACTCTTCATACCCCTGCTAGGCTGACGTTCTGAACCGTGGACATGACCTCCTAGGTTCAGACCTGGCAGACATTACTGAGCCCCCACTGGGCCCCACCTGTGCCAGACACTCCCACATCAGCCGGCTCGGCCCACTGCCCGCACAGAGCCTTTGGCCACCTGCAGACTTCAACCATTGCTTACCGTCAGCTTGGGCACAGCTTCTGCCAGGAGCCTTTCCAGCCCAGTCTGGGACACGCTTCTGGTATTTGCTACCTGGTATTGGGGTTTTATCATCATAGTTTATGAGTCTCCCCTGCTAACTTGGAAGAGATCCCTAAAGGCAAGGACCTATCTTGTCTAACAGCACCTGGAATTGGACTAGTTACCCATGGTGCAGGTGAGTTGGTTAAATCAGTTGACTGGTCTCGTTTAATCACTTTGTCCCCTGCTTGAGCTTCTTCTCTTGGTTTTGAAATCTTTAGGATCAAATCTAAATTCTTTGGCACCTTCTCAGACTCCTCAGCCCCTCCACTCCAGGCACCTGGGTCTTTTCTCTTCTCTATAAATCCACTGCCATGTCAGACCCCAGACCTTGGCCCACTGTGATCCCTTACCTGAAATGCCCACTTTGTCGCCAAGCCACTCATACCCCCTCACCCCCAACTTACCTGCACACCATTTTCTCTGTGCTAGGTGACTGTTTATTCCTGGATCCTAGCCCCAGTGAGAGCTCCTCTCCCATCAGCACTTTTTCTGTGCCCTTGGGGTGTGGGTGCTGGGAAGGACCCAGGCAAGGCTTGCTTCCTCTTTGCATTACTAGAACTGTGTCCAGCACAAGTTCAGGTTACTGATAGCTCCCACCTGCCATCAGCAGTTGAGTGTTGAGAAATGCAGGTGCTCAGCAGGCCTCCATGGCAGGGAACTGCCCCTTCCCCTCTTCCCATGAAGGCGAGACAAAGCCATACTACAGTTCTGGGCTTAAAAATCTTTCCAAGGAGCGCTTCTCCAATACCCATCCAAAATTTGATCCCTGGTTACACTCTCTAAGAGCTCTGGTATTCTCCTCCAAGCACTTCACAGTTAGTGAATATCCCAGTCTCCCCTTCCCCATTTGGGTCCTGAGTCTGAAGACTGAGATGGGTCCTTCCCCTGTGTGTCTCCAGCACCATGCTCAAATGCTTGGGCAATATCAGAGTCAACTTCTTCATTTTACAAACAGGAGAACTGCCACTTAGCTGTTGAAGCCACCTCCCTGCATGTCCTGCACCCCCAGGGAGCCAGCAACCACTTGGGCAGGGTCTGCACCGCCACCCCATGTCTTTCCTTTTGGTGTCCAGCACTTGGCATGGAGTGGGCATTAATGCAAGTTTGTGAGTGGCCCAAAAAGTCACCTCCTTAGCCTGACGGCCTGGTTCAGGTGGGCCCACAGAACCCAGAACTCAGTGGGGCTCCAGGCCACATAGCTGCTGGAGCCTGGGTCTCCTGGTCCCAGCCATAGCGCTCTCCACACCACACTCTGGCACCTGAGAAAGCCAGCTGAGTGGGAGGGCAGAAGTCAGCACAGCTGTGCCAAGAAAGAACTCTCAAATCTCTGCTTTATTGCTCAGCCACTTAACCACTCCTCTGAGTGGGGAGCAATTTCAGCCCAGCCAATGGCGGGGGTTGGCCTATGATTCATTTTCTCTCCATTGAGCCCCGTGGGGAGGCTCCAGCTGCTACCTCTGGATTCCTATTTACAGGCCATTACTGTGCTCCCAATCTGCTGATCTCTCCACTCAGACAACTTAACAAGCTCACAGGTCCTGAAAGCAGCGATAAAGGTGACACCGATTACCACCCTTGAATTGCTCTTTGTTTTCCATCTAGAAAGCACTTACAAACCATTTGTTACATTTTTTAAATTATAAAAGCAATTCATGCAACTGTTGAAATAATACAAAGGGGTATAAAGTGTAATACTCCCACCCGTTCCTCCATATCTTGTCCTTCTGAGCCTTCCACATGCTTCTCCAGGCTCTATAAACCTGCATAGAAGGTTGTTTTCCAAGAATGGGTCCTGTTACGCGTATTTCTCTCCAGCCTGCTTCTCTTACTCACATTTCACCATGAGCCTCCCTCCACGCCAGCAGACATATTCATATTCCCTGGGGAGTACAGTGCTGTGGTCTCAGTCACCCCTACTCACTGCACCCATCTTTGTGGAGGAAAAACCCATGTGTCCTTTTCTGCGGACAGACTCCTCTGAGGTCCATGCGCTCAACATTTCAAACTCAGAACCTTCCCAAGACCTGGTGCTCACCTGTCAGGATCACGGCCCACTCAGCCTGCAACCTCTTCAGTAACGCGTAGTTCCGCTGTCTTCTAGAAAGCATCAGGATGGCTTTCACTTGCCTTTCGCTCATGACTCTTGATATTGGGCATCTCTGTTGGGCAACTGTGTGCTCTCACTCTCCAACCCTCCTATGGAATCACCCATCTTTTTCTTACCCATTTGCAGGAACTCACAACCAATTGTTTGCCATAGGTGCATAAGTACATCTTCCTAGTCTGCCATTTCTTTTGCCTTTGTTTCCATGGCTCTTGCCATATAAAATTCATTGATTTTATGAATCCAATATGCCTGCCTTTTTAGGAAGGTCTCCCCCACCCTCAGGTTATATACAGGAGCCCCATGTGTCTCTTTTGCGTTTTTTTTTTCAGTATTATTGCAAATAGATTGAGATGTATCCTAGTTTTGCTTTCTTAGATGTCTAGTCAGTTTAGCCAGGAACAATGTATTTTAAATACCTTTCTCCTCTAAATTAACATTCTGTTTTTGTTCCTATATAAACATGGATCTATTCCGGAATTCTCTTAATCTGGTCCAATATTGGTCTATTTCTACACTAATACCATATACTTTTATTATAACGACTGTAGAATAAGTTTTAATGTCTGACAAAGCAAGCTCCCTTCTTTTTACGGTTTCTTTACATATGTGTCCACATGAACTTTAAGAGCGCTTTTATCCAGTTAAAAATTAGCATTCCTATTAGAAATGTAAAAAAAATTAAATGTTATGATTTCTTTCATTATAAAATTTGTTGTTTTTTTTTGTAATCTAGGCTTTGTAATTTAAATGATTTTCTTCTGTTACTGTTTTCAGAGGTTTTTGTTTTTTTCCCAGAAGTCTTCTGATTTTTTTTAATCAAATGACTTTTGGTACTTATTGTTATAATCATATTTTTTCCCTTTTAAATATTATAATAATTTAGGCTTGATGTCGAACTATCCTTGAAATAAACCATACTTGGTCATAATGAATTCTTTTCTGACTCACTGATGGATTTGACTTGCTGATATTTTATTTAGAATTTTTGCCTCTATGCTGATACATGGAACTTCTCTATACTTTTCTGTGAAATACTGTTTTCCATGTGCCAGACCCTGTGCACTGATGAGATTGCCCTGCCGTAGGGGCTCTTGAGGAACACAGTGGTGCTGGGGAATAAGTGCTATGACTAGAATGTATACAAGGAGTCCCAAAATGATGAAGTGCATGGTGCCCGAAGCAGTCCAGGGGAGCTCTTTTTAGGCGTTGGCATTGAACCGTCCATAGAGACTGGGTATGACTTCACCAAGTGGCAGAGGAGGGAGACTGGCCAGGGGCGTGCTGCAGTCTGCCTCGACTATCCTGGGGCATGCTGCAGTCTGTTTGGACTAGCCAACAGTTGTATTTTCAGCGAATTTGTGAGCTGTGAACATCATGCTGTCAGCTAGAAATCAGCTAAGGGGGAGAATCATCTAAATGGGAGTCACCTAAAAGGGAGATATCAGCGAAGTGGGCAAATCGGGGCTTTTTTCCCTCAGCAGCCAGCATACCCCTGATTGCATAGTGTCTGACTTCCCACCCTATCCTGTCAGCTCCTAATCAGATTCCTGAGGCAGGGACCAGCCACTAATCACTGCTCAGAGACTGGCACCTAGAGTTGGAAAGTACAGTAAGCTGTTAGGAACACAGGCTTTGGAGCCAGAGAAACTTGTGGGGAGTCGGGGTGGGCAGCCACTTATCAGCCAAGGGCAAGTTACCCAAAGTTTCTGAGCCTCTGTCTTCTTGTCCAAAGAAGGAGGGTGGTAATCCCTGCCCTTGTGTCTAGTGTATGCCAGTGCATGGAGTGCTCGCTCGTACCAGTGGTAGGTTAAAACTTATTTTATTGTGGAATTGAAACTATATATAACTAGCACATTCAAAGACCCTCCCGCTTGTCTTTGGGGGTCTTGAGTAGCTTTGTGGGACATGAGTACCCTTACACTTCAGATGGTATCTAATACTTGCCCTCCTTCCCAGGAGTTGTGGTCATGTCTGTGTACCATAGGGAGGCGTGCGGCCAAGGCCAGTGGTCACAGGTAGCTGTGGGTTCCAGCAGCAGCTAAGGCAGAAGACTTTGGTGCCTTGCAGGGGGGCTGCCCTGTGAGCACCAATACAGGCTTGAGCTTGGCGCTTCTCGCCAGCCTCCTGTGGCACCAGCTGCCAGGGACCACCCACCAGGGGTGGCTAATTAGCAAGAAGCCCACCCAGGTTCATGGGGCAGGGAGTGGGGAAGCAGGAAGACATCTCTCTGTACACTGCTGCTGCTGTTTGGAGAGATGTGAGGACATTTTGCAGGTCTGGGTGCCTGAAGCAGTACTGAACTGTGCAAAATCGTGCCTTTCCCATTCACTCACCCTCTTAGGAATTTACCAACTTCTCAGTTTCCAAGGAAAAAGAAATGTCTGAGGTGTAACTACCATAAATAACATTCTAAGATTCTGTGCTCAAAACAGGGACCAGAATTGACTCTAGAGAAAGAGGCCGTATGGCACAGCGGAAATACCTGAGATTTTAAACCTGAACTTGCTGTTCTCCAGCTGTGTTTGCTGAACAGGTGGCTCCGCCCCTCCGAGCCTGCAGCCCTTGGCTCTACCCTGGGCGCTGCCCTTCCCACGTGGGGTGAGGGTGGGGGGAAGGGGGGGGAAGTCGTGTGCTGTGGGACTTAGCCAATACCTGGCACCCCGCAGGTGCTAAGTAAATGGGATGGCAGGCGTGTTTGTTTATGCCCTTCCTTATAGAAGGTAGAATTTTAAATGGTTAAATGGTTTACAAGGATTCATGAAATAACACACGATAACATACATTTAAACTGGGGCAAAAGGAGAAAGAAGGAAAAGGGCATTCATTAAATGGAGACAGAAATGCACAAATGTGTAAGCCACATGGCCCATGTGCAGTTGGGGTGGCCTGCGCATGGTTCTGAGAAGCCAGAGGGAAGAGGAGACTGGGTGCATCTCCCTCTTCATGGGTGGTTGGCTACCAGGAAGCCCTGGAAGGGCCTCTGTACTTTTGCTGAGGTCAGGTCAGATGTCCTGCTGTCTTCTGAACATGGACCTGACTTGGTCATGGGCAATGTGACCGTCTGTAGGAGACTTGGTTTCCCACCTTGCAAGTGCCAAATTATAGCGAGACCTAGACAGTGCAGGATTGGAAGGGAACCCCAGGCTCTGCTTCTCACCACCTCCAACCCCTGCCCCATGTCTGAGCCAGCCTAGGCATCCTTCTCCCTCTTGGAGAGCCAGGAAGGATTCTCCCTGGGAGACTTCAGAGGGAGCACAGCCTCCCACCACCTTGATTTCAGATGTCTGGCTTCCAGAACTGTGGGAGAATACATTCTTGTCGTTTGCAGCCCCCTAGTATGTAGTGCTTTGTTATTGCAGCCCCAGAAAACTAAGACACTAACCCAGGGTCAAACAAGTGTGAAATACCCTCTGCACAAGTCCCAAATCCTCCTCCTGCCCTGCTCCCACTCGGCCGAGCCATGTTCTTGTAGGATTAGGCAGGAGGGGAGGCAGAACTCCAAGGACCTGGGGTTGGCTCTCCTCGCTCTTAGCATCCCCTTCCCTGGTAGAATGTAGGGGAGACAAGGCCACAGGAATGAAGGGCAGAGCAGTGGGTAAATCACTGACTTCTGCTTAGAGCCCACCAGACCAGGCACTGAGCACTGTCCCCTCCCCTCCAGTGCAAGCCCCAGTGCCATTCTAAGGCCTTTATCTCCTTAATTCTCCCAGCGACCTCATAAGGGAGGTTCTCTGAAGTTCAGATGAGCTGTGGCGTGGGCCCCCGAGAGCACAGCTCCCTCAGGGACTCGGACACTGGGCTCTGACACCTTACTCTTGGTCCTGTCCCTCAGGGCACAGAAAACACTCATGCTAACTTACACACGAGTCTGTACATAAAGTCTGCTGTTTCTTTCATTCACAGTGTTCTTGGATGATTAATTTCTTTAAAAATGTTTTTTATTCCAAGTAATGTATGTATATAATTTTAAAAGCCATTAGTTCTGCAAGGCTTATAATGAGAAACAGCAATCCTGCTTCTTACCCTTCCCTATTGCTGAGTCCTGGTCCCTAGAGGAACTTTTTTTTTTTTTTTTTTTAAACATGGACAGGCACCGGTAATCGAACCCGGGTCCTCTGGTATGGCAGGTGAGAGCTCTGCCTGCTGAGCCATCGTGGCCCACCCTAGAGGAACTTCTTTATTACTTAACTGTTTCTTCAGCTGTTTACCTCGAAAAACATGACTGAGTTAATGCCAAAAGCATTTACTGATCTATCTTGAATTTTCCATTTCAGACATCTGTGGGTGTCCTCCCAAAGCAGCCCTAACACAAATTAATTTATTAATTTTATTATAATGTGAGTCTTCTCACAACTGAGCTAAGTATATACTGTGATTGCCTATCCCTTCCTTATACATCTTTTTGTTTGTTTGCTTTTCCTAGAGTTATTAATTGCCCTATTTTTTCCTTTATTTACCTCTCTATGAATGTATAGCTCCTTTTTCTCGAACTCACAGGAGACCTGTGAGACTCCTCTCAATACCACCACAGCTATCAGCTTCTCTATCAGTGTTTGCTTTGCTCTTGGAGACCATACGTCCAGCACTATCCATGCCCCACTCCAGTCTGGGCCACCTGACCACAAGGCCAGCCGCGAAGCTTCTGTCCTAGAACATCGTATCCCACCATGCTGGGTCTGCCCTGTGCCTTTCTCTGTGCTGGGTCCCCTGCATTTTCCCTCCTTTATCTTTCTCTTTATAGATTTCCTCCTTCAACTTGTTGGAGCACATCCTCTAGTGCATCCCTAGGGAAGAATACAAAGAAAAAAATTGCATGACAGGACTGATTGTAAAAATTCAGAAATGGATAGCACAATACTACTTAACTGTAATATAATAATGTTAGTACACTGAATGAGGCTGAATGTGCGAATGATAGAGGAAGGAGGGCTGGGGGCACAAATGAAATCAGAAGGAAAGATAGATAATAAAGACTGAGAAGGTACAATCTAGGAATGCCTAGAGTGTATAATGATAGTGACTAAATGTACAAATTTAAACATGTTTTTGCATGAGGAAGAACAAAGGAATGTCAATATCACAAGGTGTTGAAAATAGATAGTAATGAATATTTTAAAACTTTAACATGTGTGAGACTGAAGCAAAAAATGTTTATTTGGTACAAAATTTATATTTTGACAGGTACATTTCCTAATATAACTTATGTAGACAATTTAGTTGAACACCATAAGTATATGGAACCCTGAGCAGGGTGTGAGATTTTTTTGGTTTGCCCAGAGTGATGCCCCAATAAATCCCCTTAGTGAATAAAAAGTATTTGCAAAGTCTCCTTGGGGGAATGGCAAGAAAGGGGGAAAATTCAACTTTCCCATATGAAGAATTCCTGATATTCTTACAAGCAGTGGGGACAACCAAAGCAATAGGCCAAGCCCTCAATTTTGGGGTTTGCTCATATGAAACTTATCCTTACAAAGGATAGGCTAAGCCTACTTAAAATTAGGCCTAAGAATCACCCCCAGAGAACCTCTTTTGTTGCTCAGATGTGGCCTCTCTCTCTCAGCCAACACAGCAAGCAAGCTCACTGCCCTCCCCCTCTCTACATGGGACATGACTCCCAGGGCTGTGAACCTTCCTGGCAACATGGGACAGAAATCCTAGAATGAGCTGGGACTCAGCATCAAGGAAATGAGAAAACCTTCTCGACCAAAAGGGGAAAGAGAGACGTGAAACGAAATAAAGTGTCAATGGCTGAGAGATTTCAAACAGAGTCAAGAGGTTATCCTGGAGGTTATTCATATGCTTTATATAGATATCACCTTTTTAGTTAAGGTATATTGGAGATGCTGGAGGGAAGTGCCTGAAAATGTAAAGCTGTATTCTAGTAGCCATGTTTCTAATTTTTTTGGCTTTTAGAAAGGGGCATTTAATAAGTTGCTAGTTTACAGTTCTAAGACTGAGAAAATGTCCCAATTAAAGCAAGTCTATAGAAATGTCCAATCTAAGGCCTCCAGGGAAAGATACCTTGGTTCAAGAAGGCCAGTGAAGTTCAGGGCTTCTCTCTCAAGTGGAAGGGCACATGGCGAGCACAGTTAGAGTTCCTCTCTCATCTGGAAAGGCACATTGTGAACACGGCGTCATCTGCTAGCTTCTTCTCCTGGCTTCCTGTTTCATGAAGCTCCTCGGGAGGCGTTTTCTTTCTTCATTTCCAAAGGTTGCTGGCTGGTGGGCTCTCTGCTTCTTGTGGCTATGTCGTTCTGCTCTCTGAGAATCTCTCTCATTCTCCAAAATGTTTCCTCTTTTATAGGACTCCAGAAACTAATCAAGACCCACCCAAATGGGTGGAGACACGCCTCCAGCTAATCCAGTTTAACAACCACTCTTGATTAAATCACATCTCCAGGGAGATGATCTAATTACAGTTTCAAACATACAATGCTGAATAGGGATTAGAAGAAACAGCTGCCTTTACAAAATGGGATTAGGATTAAAACATGGCTTTTCTAGGGGGACATACATCCTTTCAACCCCGCACACCTGGAGAGGCTGGGCTAGGTTTCAGGAGTTATCTGGACCAGGGACCCATCTGGAGGTTGTAGGTTTCTGGAAAGTTAGTCTAGTGCATGGAACACCCTTACCCTAGGTGTTCTTTAGGGTTGGCTGGAATGGTCCTAGTTGGGGGTTGGCAGGTGTTGATAGGTAGCAATGTCTAACTGCAGCTTGCATAAGAGCAACCTCCAGAACAGTCTCTATATCATTCTTTTTTGCCTCAATGATTACATCACCACTTAGCCATATATGCAAGCCCAGAACCTGGGAGTTAGCCTTGATTTTAGTCATCACATGTCATACACAAATTGTAAGCAGTTTATTTCATTTCCAGTTCCATAGTATATCTGTAATTTTCCTGTCTTCTCTAGCTCTGCTCCAAACACCTTAGTCCAAGATAACCATTGTGTCTGGTGTGGCTTTCTGAAATTTCCTTTTATTTGGTCTTCCTATTTCTACTCTTGGTCCCTTCCAGATTGTTCTCCAAAGGAAAACCAGAGTTAAACTTGTAAAAATAATAGTTTTAAATCAGATCGTGTCACTCTTTCCCCACTCCCCACTTAAAATCCAATCAGTGGCTGTCCATTGCACCTTGGATATAAATAACACTTCTTGTCATGACCTTCAAGGGCCCACATGAGCTGGTTTTGCGTTTCCTGTTGTGCTTCCCTCTCTCACTTTGCTCCAGTCACCCTGGCCTCCCTTTAGTTCCACAGTCATGCCAGTGTCTTCCCTCCTCAAGGCTTTCACACAGATTGTTCCTTCCACTTTGTCTACCTATATCCTTCCAATATTTAGGTTTCCATTTCAAAGCTACCTGCTTACAGAGGCTTGCCCTGAGTGTTCTGAGTGGTCCCCATTCTCTGTCACAGTGGTTCCCCACCCTAGTTACTATACTTAAAATTTTTTTATTGTCATAATGTATATATACATAACATTTCCATTTTAACATTTTTAAGTATACAATTCAGTGGATTAATTATCTTTACAATATTGTGCCAGTAGCCATGTTTCTTGAAGATGATTGTATACTGATACAGCTTTTGCAATGTGACTATGTAATTGTGAAAACCTTGTGTCTGATGCTCCTTTTATATATGTTATGGATAGATGAGTAAAACATATGGATTAAAAATAAATAAATAATAAGGGGAACAATGTTAAAATAAATTTAGTGGATTGAAATGCTAGTGATCAATGAAAGGGAGTGGTAAGGGGTATAGAAAAAAATAGGGGAAACAAAGACTAAAATATATTGGGTAGATGGAAATACTAGCAGTCAATGAGAGGTAGGGGTAAGGGTATGTATGATTTTTTTTTTTCTTTTTGTTTCTTTTTCTGAATTGATGCAAATGTTCTAAGAAATGATCATGGTGATGAATATACAGCTATGTGATGATATTGTGAGTTATTGATTATATACCAAGAATGGAATGATCATATGATAAGAATGTTCATGTTTGTATGTTGTTATGTCTAAAAAAAATTTAATTATAAAAAAAGAAATATCGCATGTCTGAGAAAATATGCCTTTCTCTAAAACTTAATTGATAATTTGAGTAGGTATAGAATTTGGAATTATTTTTCTTCCAGCTTCCAAATATTGTATCTTCTAGCTTCAGAAAATTTACCTCTTCCAAAAAGAGCTTCCAGTGTTCCTATTGAAAAGCCCACTGCCATGTGAATAACTGATCCTTTGCAAATTACCTTCTCTTTGGGAGCCTTTGGTATCTTCCCTTCAATCTCCAGTGTTCTGTCACTTCACCTTGTGTGCCCTGACATTGTTCTTTTGAAAATTGAAATTAATTTGTGCTGGGCCCTTGGTGGTGTGCCATTTCAGTAAAAAAAAAAAAGCCCAGGAGATACCCTTTTGTGATTTCTTCAGTAATTCCCTCTTCCATTTCCCCTTTCCTCTTTCTAGAATGTCTGATAGTTGGGTATTGGCCCTCCCTGATTAGTCCTTTAATTTTCCTTATCTTTTCTCTCCCATTTTCCATTTCACAGAATTTTTGTTCTGCTTCCTGGGAAAGCTCCAATTTTATCTTCTAATATGTATATTAAATTTCCCTAATTTATGCTAAAATTTTTCATTTCCAAAAGCTCCTCCTTGTTTTCTGAGTTAGAAACTTTTTTATAGTCTAATTCTTATTTCATGGATGGAATATCTTATCTCTTTGAGGATATTAATGATGGCATTCTTTCACATTTTCTTTATTCCCTGCATCATTATTTATTTATTTATTTAGGCATAGACAGGTCCAGGAATGGAACCTGGGTCTCCGGCATGGCAGGCAAGAATTCTGCCACTGAGCCACCATTGCACTGCCGCCTACATCATTTATTTTTCCTTTCTTTTCTTTTTTATTCACTGTGGTCTCCTTCATTTTAAAGGCTTTCCTCACATGACCCTGAACTTCAGCATACATTCCTGTCTGCACGCGGACCCCAAAGCTGATGCTCTATGTAGGGGCTTCATTGTGGAGAAGTACGGTGGGGTCTGCCCATCTCATTGGGGCAGCCCACTCCCCACCCCCAATCATTTGACTCCAGATTAGGGTCTACAGAGGAGATCCTGCACACCCATGCCTGGGGCCATGCACCTTGCTGCGGGGACACTGGAAGCCTCATCAGGAAAGGGGCCGCTGCTGGACTTTCAGGTCATTTCTGCTTCATAGGATCTTGAGTTCTGAGTTTCCCAGGCCCAGGTTCTGCTGAGAACAGAACTTCCGTTAATCCCTGGCATTTGGGGGGGGAACGGCATTTATGCAGCAGTACGCCCCTAGTTCGTAGCGTTGGCTGGTTTCCTTTATGTAAATCCTCCTGCCCTGGCAATGTCGAGCTGCCAGTGTGATATCAGCTGACCCACCACCTTCCTTTCTCTTTCCCAGTCAGCTCTCCTGAGCAAGCACGCCCTGGCCCTGGCCTGTCTCTGGGCCTCAGGTCGCAGTGTCCATGTGCATTTTCTGCTGCCCCTCCCCATGCGGTGTCTGCAGCGCCCTGTCTCAGACACTTTGAGCTTTCTCTCCTCTGCTGATACCACTCACCCATCTTCTTCACTTCTTCCAAAAATCAGCTGACCTCTTTCCACAGCTATCATTGCCTCCTCTTGTTGGTTTGCACCTTTGTTATTCCGTCACTGTCTCCGAGAAGAGCTCACAGGAGGAAGTAGAGGCTGTTCAGTTCATGATGCTCAGGGACATGCTTTGTAACTCCCAGGCCTGGGAATGTTGGTCAGCAGTGTTACCTGGGCTGGTGGCCGTGGGTGTTCTGAATGCTCCTTTTGTAGTGGACATGATCAGAGCTTCAGGCCATGGTCATTGTCCTTGGTGGTCATGGCAATGGTTATGGAAGGGACTGTCCTTGCTGGTTGTTACCTGGGACACCAGGTAAGACAGCACAGAGGCTTCAGAGGGCAGCGAAGGGACAGCAGGGCTGGAAGAGCAGGCAGGCTGGTTGTGCTGGATGCAGATTCTAGCATACAGGTTTAGACTTGAATCCCCAGACATGGGAGAGGCACTTAGGAGGGAAAGACTGGTCTAAGGAGATTGCCCACGGTCCATTCGTAGTCAGACTGACTTCTGACTGCCACACTCACACCAAGTGGGTTCACCTGCCTCCACCTGGACCAGGAACTCAGCTGGGTGCACCTGGGAGGTTTTCTGCCACTACTCAGTGCTTAAGCTCCTTCCTATTCAGTATTGTCAACCTTTAGGCACACTTGAAAGAGAATATTCCACTCGTAGTCACTGCCCATTTTGTCAGAATGCTGCTGACACAACACGGGCAGACTGCTGAGCCTGCTGGACCTGAACTGTCCTGTAAGGCTCATTTTAGAAACAGCTCTGAACAATTCAAGGCAACTTTTCTTTCCTTTTGTGATAACTGCTAAGTGCGGCAGGTTAAGCAATTAGGGGCTTTGCATCGCCCTCCATGTCCTCCAGAAGGGCTATCAAATGCAGTAACTTGAGTGATAAATTATCACAGTTTCTAGGGAATCTGGTGTTTACCCTTGTTTTGAACCTCCATCATGGGCCAGGATGGAGAGAACACAGGATTTTGAAGTCACTCAGATCTACTCCTAAGTCTATACCCAAGAGAAATGAAAACATACATCCGCACAAAACTTGGCATACAAGGTCACAGCGGCATTGTGAACAATAGCCCAAAGTGGAGACAGCTCACCTGTCCATCAGCTGCTGAATGAATAGGCAGAATGGGGCCCACCCATACAATGGCTAGCAGTGTACCATAAAGAGGAAGCAGGTGCCAGCACAGGCCACGCCGTGGGTCAACCTCATGCACGTGAAACCCAGGGAAGGTGAACTGAGGGCCTCAGATTGTGTGATTCCCTCCAGGGCAGGCAAGCCCACAGAGGCAGGAAGTAGGGTACCAGCTCCAGGGACGGGGAGAAGGGTACGGGGCGTGACTACTGGTGGGTATGGCCTTGCTTTGGGGGTAACGAAAATGTTCTTAAATTGGATAGTAGTGATGGTTGCACAACTTTGCCAAGATACTAAAATCAACTGCATTGTACTCCTGAAATGGGGGAATTGTGTGGTGGGTGAATTAGATCTAAAATGGTGAATAATAAAAATAGCAGTAATAATAATAAGTCAGAGCTTGGCCCTGCCTCTGCCACCTCTGGCTCTGTGAACTCAGCAGAGCTCTATAATCTTTCTGAGCCTTGCTGTCCTCGTGTGTAAAACAAGACTGTAATCCGCTGCTGTAGGGCACACTTGTCACCTCTGTGCCTGCCCCCGTATCTCCTGAATACCTTTCCTGTTTATAGGGAAATTCCCGATGTTGGAGTCCCACCTCACCAAAAGTAGGGCCAGCTGTGGGAGTCACTCTCGTGCCCTTACCTGGCATCCCCTGCCCTGGTCCACAGGCACGGTGGGATCGTACCCACAGCCACCCATGGGAGGGTGCTGGACACTGCTGGCTGCAGTGCGTTGGGCCCAGTTCTCTGGCCTTGTAAGATTCTTTAAAAAAGCCCATTTCCACTTAAATCAGCTAAAGTTGGTTCCATTGTCATCACCTAAGAATCCTGAGGAATGTACTCCCTCAGAGGGCTGTGAAAACCTCGGTGGGCATCCATCCCATAGCTCTCGGGTGAGGCCTGCCCAGTGCTAGATGAACTTCAGTCTGTGACGTGCAGCACATCTGGGCCTCTGCCAGGGACATAGTGGACATCCCTGCTGAGGCCGGGACCCTTTCCCCATGGCTCTCGTTGATCTCTGTGGCTGAAATCCAACAAGGGCTTTGGGTCACTCAGGCAGGCAGCAGGAAAACGGGTGTGTGCATTACAAGGGAGCCAAAGTACTTGCTCAACTCCAGCCCTGGGCTCACTCCACGATTCACTGGCAAAGTCATTTCTTCCCAGAGTCTCTGTTTCTCTGTGTATTAAAGGAAAGTCGTACCACTGATATCACATTTGTGATAATTAGATAAGGATGGTAAGTGCAAAGGTGAACTATTATATAAATTACCAGTTGCCCAGGGTGCTGTTTTGTTTAATAGTCTTCATTGGAGAATCTGGACACATTATTTCACCTTCCTGGGCTTCAGTTTTCTCATTATTAAAATAAGGAGTTTAGATTAGGTCTACATCTCCTAAAGTATGTACTGTTGAAATCTAGTCTCAAAAGATATTCAGTATGAAAAGGGTTCTGTCATCAAATAGGTTTGAGAAATGTTCCTTTCCATAGCCTCCTTTGGAAAATTTTAAGTTCTCCTTAGTATGTTCAAGGCCCTGAGAAGTCCTGCAGTGGAGGCACAGCTCTGTTTCACCAGAATATTTGACCATACAGCCCTTCACAGACTTTATCCACATTGTTTGGCCAGCACTGCACTGGAGGACCTGGAATGTCACTCCCAGCTCTGGCTTCTCTTGACTTTTTGCCTCTTAGTACATCAAAACCATCTGAAATCAGAGATGAGCCTTAGGTTTATGTGTTCACACAGGCCTGCTCCTATGTGAGACTGCTGTGAGTACTGAGGAGACCCTGGAGGGTGCTCATGGCTGGAGCCACCCTGTACCCCTCCAGGATTCACGACAGTCTGGAGTGGGGTTTACCATACCTAGCATGGAGGGCATGTCCGGCCCATGATCAGCCTTCCCTGCAGGGGAGGCCAGTGCTGTGTAGGCCATTGCTGGTGGTCCCATCCCTGTTTGGAGTGAACCTGCATATCCTGCCTCTCCTACTCATTCATTCAAGAAAGTTTCATCGGGCACCCACTGTGGCCTGTGTACTGTGTGGTTTTCGTTTTGAGTTATTATCAGCCTATTGGCTTACAGTCAAAGACAGAATTTCTTGGGCATCAAACAGAGAGGACCTAGAGTTCAGAACACTTGCTCAATCTCTATAGAACATGAGTTCACAAAGCTCCTTTGCATCCAAGATCAAAATCCACAGTTATGAATGGAACACCTCTGAAGTTCAGGGTCCTGCATTATCCCCTTGGTTTTCTTTACAGATTTTATTGATGATTAAATAAGGACACACTTGTGAAATACCTGGTATGGTGTGCTATATCAGAAGGTACTCAGGGAAGGAAGTGCCTGTCCCTTCCCTCTCTTAGCTCTCCCTAGATGCTGTCTGTGCTGACAGAGGGGAGGGCTGTGAGCATTTCGCCATGGAGTTTAAAGACCGTGCCGGACCTGTAGGCCATGGCGCTGGGACTCTAGATTAGGGGTTTTGTTCCTGTCACCTGCCTGCAGTGAGTGGCGGCTGTACTGGCCTCAGGAATGGAAGCTGCCAGCCACTGCACTGATTGAAACTGCACACCAGAGGGAAAGCCCCACCTCCACCACCCCAGGAATGGCAGACCCTGTATGACCATGTGAAGAAAAGGGCAAATGTCTACTCCATTTGATGTTAGGCCATCAGTTCCCCTCTCCGAGCCTTGGTTTCATCACAGGTGGAGTAAGAATAGAAGCTTCCAAGTCAGATGATGGAAGGGATTAAATTGTATAAGTTCATTTGAAGTACCTTGCATGGGCTTGGCATCCAGGAAACTTAATTTATGCTCCATTCCCACAGAGCTCTGCTTTGGGTTCTTGAAGTCATGCCAAGGAGTCAGGGCTTCATGTTCCCACTCGGCACTGCAAGCACGTGCTTGCCTCTGAGGCAGTCATTGCAGGGACTTGGTGTGATGATGGCCTAGCTTTACCCAGGCTTCTGGAAATTGAGATACTTAGAGACTTAGAATTTAGTCCAATCTGGATTGGACTTTCTGGCCCTTGGAAGTATTTCCTGTGCTGCAATTTCTCTCTCAGAATATTATAGTCTATATTTAATCATTGTGCTCTAAGGCCCTAGGCGTGTATGCTGGCTTTTCACTACATGTCAACAGAGACCAGCCTTTGCACTTATCCTAAGCATTCCTTTTATAATTCTTCTTAGGACTTCTGCTTAGTCCACTGCCCCAATTTTGTTCCTAACAAGCAGCTGTACCTCCTGCAGCTCTCCTGGTGGACTTCGGTGTCTGTGTCCCCAGTGGGCTGTGGACTTCTTACTGGCCAGCCAGCAACTCATCAGTCACTGGAGCTTGGCCCCACGCTGACCTGGTCACTGGTCTTTTGCTCACAAATGCTCACTGGTCATTTGCAGAGAGACTGAGCGAGCATGGTTAGAGTTTACGTGACCTGATCGCAGGGGCATGAATGCTCGGTTTAGGCTTTGGGGTTTCCTCCACACAGGTCCCCAGGAAGGGCCCCCGAGTCCTGTCATGACATCCACATGCAGGTGCACACGCAGCCCCCCAGGGCGCTTAGCCAGAAGAGCACAGAAGCATCAGTGCTTCCGTGTGACAGCTTCAAACAGCACACTTCCTGAGAGCAGGTGACAGCAGTACTCTCTCGTGCTGTGCTTCCGCTGGCTCCTGCGTGCCATGTGGAGGGGTTTCCCCCATGATCTGACGGCCCCGGGGCCTGCCGAGGTGCAGGTGGAGAATGGGCAGGCGGCCCGGCCGGCGTCCTCCCAGCTCCTCACCACTGGGAGCCTGACGAACCCAGATTGCAGCCATGCCATCCGTTGCTTTCCTGGTTCTTTGGCCTTTTCCCTTGCTGGTTCTGTTCTCTGGCATCATGTGGAAATGGCACCCTTCCTTTTCTTCATTACCCTGAGCTTAATCATTGAGCAGTTCTCAGAGGTGCTACTTTCCTCGATAACATGTGTGATTTCATGTTTATTCATTCGTCCATAAATGTGTGCTGACCTTCTCAGGAGCTTTCCTAACAGCCTTTTGGATGTGATTTATTTGGTCTTCATCTTACAAATGAGGAAGCTGAGGCTGTCTAGGGTTGTGCCTCCAGGCCCTGCCCAGGCACAGGCAGTGGGTGTGGTGCCAGCCTTACCGAATGGCACCCAGAGGTGTGAGGAGGCTCAGGGGCTGCCCTCTTGGAGGAGGTAGGATGAAGGCAGAGAAGAGAGGGAGGGGATGTAGGGCAGGAGGGGAAAGGAGCATGGTGCCCCTCTGGTGCCCTGTAGGACAGGTATGTTGAAGAGAGTAGAGGGAAATGAGTCTGTGGGCAAAAAGGCAGGTCTAATTTCTAGGCACATCAACAGATAGCTATTTCTGTTTTTCCTAAAGGGCCCCTGTACTGTAGGAAACTCCTCATTAAAATGGATCGAAGGACAGAGCTGGTCCTTCCAAGTTCCAAAGAGCCAACTACAATAGCCACTGTAGCGAGGAGATTGCTGTGTGTCCAGAGGGAGGGACAAATGTGCCCTCCTCATCCTGCCCCTGAAGGCCAGGACTTGAGAATGTACCAAACACCATGCCCCATCCAGCTTGAGGTCAGCACCTGACCTAGTGGTGGAGCCCAGACTGGCCCCAGGTGTCCCTGGGGTTGAATTGATAGCTAATGCTGGGGAAAATGTGTCTGCACCAGTAGAGTAACCCAGGGTGGGGTGTCCACTCCCACCCTGAGAGGAGGGGCCTAGCCCAGAGCCCTGTGATTCGTACAGTCCCCATGACCCTCTGGGTTTCACTTTGCCTCAGAGCCTCCCATGTTTGTGG
>PVIY010002972.1:54721-119320 GCA_004026745.1 Myrmecophaga tridactyla
CCACAACTCCGCCCCACAGCCCCGCCCCCACAGCCCCACCCAAACGACCCTGACACCCTGCACCTTGTTAGCGGCTGCATCTTGGAGCCCTGCACATGCCCCATCCCAGCTCAGCACTGACCCTAGTCCACTTGTCATCTCAGTGCCAGCCGTGGCAGCCCTGTTTAACAGACAAACGGGAACACCTTGTCCTGGTATACGGTGAACTCCACTGAGGGTTCAGATGATGCATTTGGATGTCATTTCTTTGAGATTGTTGCCAAAGTGACTGAAATAAAAACCCCAGCATGTTCCTCCTGGGGAGGTAGGGATGTGTAGTAGCGGTGGCCATGACAAGGAGCAGGGAGCACGTTACCCCTGAAGTGGGCCTGGCCTCCCGCTGCCGTATGGTGCCTGTTAAGGTCTCCTTTGAGGAAAATGGGCCTGCAGTTCTTTGGAAACCTTCCCCCAGTAAATCAGAGGAGGAGGAAACTAACATTTGCTGAAGATCTAATATGTGCGAGTCATCAGGTTGAGCACTTGCCGCTGGGTTTGGGGTTGCTATGCTTGTGTCTGGCTGGGCTGGCAGGCTCTGGAGGCCCAGGCCACTCTCCTGGTCTCACTGCCCCCACAGAGATGGATTCCTGGGCCGAGGTCCCACTGCTGCCTCATAATTCTAGGGGCAAAAGCTGTCCTTTTTTTTTTTTTTTTTTACCAAATATAATACTCTGCCTTATAGAATACATTCCCATCATGATCAGAAATGAATACTAGTTGAAATCTTGCCCTTACAAAAGAATTGCTCAATTTTTCCCTGTTGGCCTAATGGCGAGGGTCTTACGGGATTTTAGAGCCTGCGAATTGCTATTGTATTTCATCTTCATTGCAGTCCTGTGAACTACTTAACATTATTCCCATTTTAAAGGTGAAAAAACCAAATCAAAGGGCCAAGGGACAGTGGAGCCTTCACCTATAGGGTTCATCCTGCTCACACCTCCCGCCCCTGCCACGGTGCCAGTGTCCGCTAACTTGGTGAGGCTGTCCCAAACATCAGGGCCCTGTCTCTCCCAACACCACGGCCCTCCCTCTCTCCTCCATCCCCATGAAGAGCTGGTCCCCTGCACCATGACTGCCCCGTGCCCTACATTGTCCTTTGGGGCCAGCGAGCAGAAGGTGTCTTCTCCTGTCTTTCCTCTGGGAGTAGCTGTGAGACCTTCACTCGTACATTTTTGGCTGAGGCAGATTCTTGCCCACTGTCGCTTGGTGCCTGGCTCAGAGTGGGTCCACAGCAAACCTGGACCCATCTAAGCCAGACTGAATGGGACTGCAGTAGGGGAGGCAAGGGGGTGGTGGTGCAGAGGTTCATGGGGGGCAATACAGCAGCAGCCTGCTACTCTCCAGGCTCAGCACCCTGGGTTTGAGTTCTGCACAGAGTCCCTGAGGCAGGAAGGTCCTTGGAATCACGGAGGGAAAGGCTCCACATCCTCAGGCCTCTGGGAACCCTGGCAAATCTACAGACCTGCTCAGATTAAAACAGATACCAAGAAATTTAGTGTTAAGAGGCAGACTCACTGCTTTGTGGAGCAGTCAGGTTGGTGTTTGCATGCACAGCAAACCTGTTTATTAGCTAATTGGCAGTTGAGAAGTTGAAGAATAAAGAACAGAATTGGAGAAAGGAGCTAACACAGCATAACTGATCCAGAGCAGTTAGTGTGGATTCCTGGCAATTCCTGCCTCAGGCTGTGAGCTCCCAAAACAGAGCTCCCTGTTCTGGCCAGGACACCAGTATCATGTCAAATCCTGGCTACGCACAATCCCAGTTCCCCATTCTCCCATCACCCTCTTGCACAGAGCTTGTTGCAGCTGACAGTGTTTTCACCCCTCTGCCCCGTTCCGAGAATAGGAGGTGAAGCTATGAGGGTTGAGGAGGCTGGGGACTGAAGACATAGAAAGGAGCAGGAAGGGAGGGCAGGTCTGCTGGTCAAGTGCAGTGCAGGAAGCACCTCAACATGGCAGCAGTCAGCACAGACGCTCAAAGGAGTATCCCTCCCCCTCTGCCTGCATGCCGGGCACTCGTGTGTGTGGTGTGTGTTCTGTGCACAGCATGTGCTTGCCTGTTAGGTCGCAGACCCCTTGGCAGTGATTGTTGGTTTCCACATCTACCCCTTACGGCCTCTTCCTGAAGCTCACCAGCCTTAGTTGCAATCGGACTTTCTGCATCCTGTGGAACCCACATGGCCTCCTAGGAGGCAGCTTGCCCCCACCCCCTCTCATCACCAGGC
This sequence comes from Myrmecophaga tridactyla, assembly GCA_004026745.1. Taxonomy (NCBI): domain Eukaryota; kingdom Metazoa; phylum Chordata; class Mammalia; order Pilosa; family Myrmecophagidae; genus Myrmecophaga; species Myrmecophaga tridactyla. The sequence continues at coordinate 56,983 of PVIY010002972.1, forward strand.
TCTGGCAGGAGGCGATTTTTGCTGCTGTTCTAAGAACTCATAGGAGCCCTTCAGTGTTTTTCAACCAGTTGTTCCATGTGGTGTTGGGAGACAGGGTTCTAGCAGAGTCCTCTGAGATGGTACAGAAAATGTGATTGTGTGGAAGATGGGTCTAGAAGCCAGTGAAAACAGGGATTAGTACTTCAGGCATAGCATTGGGGATACTGAAGGCCAGTGTTTCGGTTAGCTAAAGCTGCTGTAATGCAATGTACCAGAGATAGATTGAATTTTATTAAGGGGATTTAATAAGTTAGAAGTTACAGTTCTAAGGCCATGAAAATGCCCAAATTAAGGCACTAATCAGAGGATACCTTCACTGAAGAAAGGCTGGTCTCATCTGGGGGTTTTCTGTCACATGGAAAGGCACATTAGCAATGTCAACTGTCCTTCTCTCCTGGCTTCTGGGTTCAGATGGCTCTCTCATCTCTTTCTGCATCTTGCTGGTTTCATCTTTCTTCTCTGTCTCCCTCTTCCTCTCCCTCTCCCTCTCCCTCTCCCTGTGAGCTCTTTTAAGGACTCCAGTAAACTAATTAAAACTCTCCTTGAATGGGCAGAGTCACATCTCCATGGAAATAACCTAATCAGAAGATCACACCCGCAGTGAGTCTGCGCCCACAGGATTGGTTTAAAAGAGTAGGACTTTTTTGGGTATGTGACAGTTTCAAACCAGCACAGCCAGCACTCTGGATGGGTGCGGTTATGAGGACCTCACTATCTACAAAGCTACTCAGAGGCCTTGTGATAGGCTGGAAATGCACCCCAACTGCAACTCCCCCAAAAGAAAGAGCTACATTCTAATCCCTGGACCTGTGCATGTTACCTTATATGGCATCAAAAGGGTCTTTGCAGGTGTAATTAAATTAAGGATCTTGAGATGGGGTCATTATCCAGGATTATCTGGGAGGACCCTAAAAGCAATGACCTGTATTCCTATAAGAGGGAGCCAGAAGATTTGACACACAGTCAGAAGAGGAGAGGCAAGGAATGCCAGTGCCATCAGAGACCTGGGGAGGCAATAAACAGCTTCTTCTCCAGGGACTCTTCCCTCTTCTGGAGAGAGTGCAGCCCTGCTGACACCTTGATTTAGGGCCCAGTGATACTGACAAATGACTTCTGACCTCCAGAACTGTAAGAGAATAAGTTTCTGTTGTAAGGCACCACGTTTGTGGTATTTGTTACAGCAGCCATAAGAAATTGTTCAGATCCCATTGCATGGCCCCATATTGACTTATTGACATAGTGGCTGGGCCCTGGGGGTTCAGAAGCTAACCACTGAAGCACCAGAATTGGCCATTACTTCAACTCATACCATTTCCAATAGAGCATAGTTCATTCATGCCCTTGTCAGGGTTGACTTGTCTCAAAGCACAGATCCTGAGATAGCCGACACCTTTGTCACATACATCCAGACCTTTCCACTGGGTCCCTCTGTGAGAAACCTGAACAAGCAGTTAGGAGCAGGCATTGCTGCAGCTCAGGCCCTCTTCGCACTGCTGGGTCAGCACAACCTACTGCCTCCCCAGTCTCGATACTGCCGATACATCCAATATCCTGTCTTCAGGATGCTAAGGTAATATTTCAAAATCCCAACTGTGATTAAAATTCTTCTTTGTCATACAAGATAATAAAATCAGTTGTATTTCTATACACTAGCAATGAACAATCCAAAAGTGAAATCAATCCCATGTACATTAGCAGCTAAAAGATGAAAGTACTTAGGAACAAATTTAACAAAAGAAGTGTGAGACTTTTACACTGAAAGCCGCAAAACATCACTGAAAAAAATTAAAGAACATCTAAATAAATAGAAAGCTATCCCTTATTCATGAATCAGAAGAAGTTATATTGTTAAGATTGCAACACTCCTCAAATTGGTCTGCGGATTCAACATAATCCCTTTCAAAATCCCAGCTTGCTTCTTTGACAGAAATGGACAAGCTGATCCTAAGATTTATATGGAAATTTAAGAGACCCAGAATAGCCAGAACAATCTTGAAAAAGAAGAGAAAGATGGAGGACTCACACTTTCCAATTTCAGAACTTACTACAAAGCAATCAAATAGGAGTGGTACTGGAGTAAGGATAGATATATAGACCAATGGAATAGAACTGGGAGTCCAGAAATAAACCTTCACATTTATGGTCAATTGGTTTTCAACAAGGGTGCCAACACAAGTCAATGGAAAAAGTATTTTCAACAAATGATTCTGATACAATTGGATAGCCACATATAGAAGAATAAAATTGGGTCTCTACTTCATATCATATACCAAAAAATTTGGAATAAAGATGAGAGCTGAAACTATAAAACTCTTCAGAGAAAATAGGGCCATAAATCTTCATGGCCTTGATTTGGCTGTAGTTTCTTAGATAAGGACACCAAGAGCACAGCAACAATAAATAAATTAGACTTCATGAAAATCTTCTGTTCTTCAAAGTATACCATCAAGAATGTATAAAGACAATTTTAAAAAAAATTTGCAAATCATATTCTATCTGATAAGGGGCTAGTATCCAGAATATATAAAGAACTCTTACAACTCAACAATAAAAAGACAAATAATCCAGTCCAGAAATGGGCAAAGGACTGAAATAGACATTTCTCCAAAGAAGGTATGTGAATGGCCAATAAACGCATGAAAAGTTGCTCAGCATAACTGCTACTAAGGAAATGCATATCAAAACCACAATGAAATGCAATGTCATACCCACTAGGATGGCCATAGTATAAAAGATGAATTATAATAAGTATTGACGAGGATGTGGAGAAATTGGTACCTTCATATGTTACTGGTGGGAATGTAGAATAGGATGAACTTCAACAGCTCTGGGAATAATTAGGCAGTTCCTCAAAAAGTTAAACATAGAGCTACCCTATGGCTCAGTAATTCCACTCCTAGATATATGCTTAACTGAAAACATGTCCACACAGAAGCTTGTACACAACTGTTCATTGCAGCATTATTCATAATAATCAACAACTGGAAACAATCCAAATCTTTACCGATAGATGAATGGATAAACAAAGTAAGGTCCATATGGTGGAATACTATTCAGCAATAAAAAGGAGTACAATACAGTATGCCAAACCTGGATGAATTTTGAAAATACTGTGCTAAGTGAAAGAGGCCAGACAAAAAAAAGGCCACATATTGTATGGTTTTATTTCTACAAAGTGTCCCAAAATAGGCAAATCTATAGAGACGGAAAGTAGATTAGTGGTGCCAGGGCGAATGGGGAGTGACTGATACTGGGTATGGAATTTATTTTAGGGGTAATAAAAATATTCTGGAATTAGGTAGTGGTGATGGTTGCACAGATTTATGAATATGCTAAAAAACACTGAATTGTACACTTAAGGGTGAATTTTATATGATGTATATCTCAGTAAAAGGGTGTTCTCTGTTGGCTCCCTGTTGCCATGGGGTAAACTAGAAGAAACCGGAATGGCTATGCAGTGAAGGGAAGGGCTGGCCAAGGTAATTTGGCAGGGCTAGTGTGGAAGGGCACCACAACAAGGACCCATGCAGGTGCCAGGTGTTCTCCATTGGCTTGATTTAATCACCATAGCAACATGAGCTGGGCATTATCCCTAATCTACATATGAGGAAGGTGAGCCTCCAATGAGGCCACAGATACTCCCAAGTTCACATGGAGAAGGCGAGGCCGGCTGCATGCTATGTTACTCATTCTTCCACCAGTGGGCTGGCATTGTCCACCCTGTTTTGGGTGGTGTTAGGGGCTAGGAAACAGCAAAACTCCTGCCCTCACAGAGAGGGATTTGAAAAATAGCATTGAAAGTTGAATCCAGTGTCATATGGTAAGGAGTGTTTCTTAGAAAAATAAAACTGAGTTGGATTAGAGAAAAAGGGGAGGACTGGGGTCCAGGAAATGATTTGAGATGGAGTAATCAGGGGAGGTCTGCCTGGAAGGAAACACCTGGGCCAAGTGCTGAGTGAGGCGAGGAAAGAAGTATTCCAAGCTAAGAGAGTAGCCAGTGCAAAGACCCTGGGGTCAGAGGGAGCTTGGCTTGGTGTGCTCAAGGAACAAAAAGAAACTGGAGTGGCTGGAGCAAGGTGTGGGAGGCAAGGAGGAGTAAGTCAGGAATCAGGGAGATACGGGCAGGTGACGCAGGGCTGGGTGGGTCCTGTAATGTGATGAAAAGATGGAAACTGATGGGAAGACTCTGAACAGGGAGCAATACGGTCTAACGTATTCTCGGAAGATCCTTCCGGTGACTTGGTGGAGGACACGCCAAGAAGGGAAAGCATGGAGGTAGGGGTCTCACCCCAAACCCCTTGCTCTCTTCCTGACACCACCTTCTCCTGAGATTACATCACAGAATCAGAGTCCTGGGCCTGGAGTAGATTAGAAGAGGACCTGAGGTCAGCTTTCTTGCCTTGTCTTGTAGACCCTGGATGAGCCAGCATCATAGCAGGACTGGCCCAGGGCTCCACAGGGTGCAGAGCAGGGCACAGGGCACCCTAATACCTGTGTGATATTCTGAGCAGCAGAGGAAAGAAGCCTCCTGCACAGAGCCTTCTCCTCCTGCTCGCAGGCCTATTCCGTGCTTTCAGGGAGGGCGTCAGAATCTCAAATAGCAGTTGGAGCCTGGCCGCCTTGGCCCAGCTTGGGTTTGTTCCCTGACTGCTCAGCAGGGGCTAACGGCCTGGAGCTTTTGCAGGCTGTGATCCTGTCCTTTCCCAGTGCCATTTTGAGGATCCATCTCAGGCTGGTAATTGGCTTGTGCTTGGCTGGTTCTCAATTCTAAAGGTCGGCCTCCCACCCTCACGTCTGCTGGGGCCCAGGCAGCACCATGAACCACCCCCCACCTTTCCCAGCACGTTAATTGTGTGCTCTGGGTTTCAGGTTCATTTGTGGAATATTTTTAACGTAATTGAAAAAGGATGCTTTGCAATGCTAAATAATGGTTGTGAGTGCTCATCTAAGTGTGTACTTCCTGAGGCCCCTCCCTGCGGTTTGATTATAGATCTCTCAGGCCGCAGGGCCTAGCAATTCAACCTCACTAGGCTCAGGGGCAAAGCTGCATTCGGATCAGGAAAGCACAGGCTGTTAGAGCTGGAAGGGTCCCAGGAGGTTACTGTGGCCTACTCCCCCATGTCATAGGAAGGTTCTGGAAATATCTGCAGCCAGAGGAGGAGTGGTGTCTTGCTGCAGGCCCATGGACAGTAAGCTGCAGGTACAGGGCAGGAGCCTGGACTGCCTGGCTTCTAGGCAGGCCCTTTCTTGCACAGCAATTGCTGGGAAATGGGGTCACAAACAGGAGTCAAGCCTTGCAAAGAAGAGGGTCTGCCTCTTAGCCAGGCTCCCCTGCCTGGTGAAAAGTGTGGGCGAGGCTGTTTAACTACCTCTCGTAACCCCCAAGAGCAGACTCTACATAGAGACCAGTTTACTTCTGTACAGGCCAGTTTCCTCCCCAAGAAACCAACAAGTTGTTTCTCCCCAGGTGGCTATGGGAACTCAGCAAGTTAAGGTGCAAAAAGTGCTGGCACATAGTAAGCGCTGAATAAATACCTGTTCCTTTCTTGGTGTTCTCTGGGCTGGCCTCACCCCCGACAGGAAAGGGGCCCAGCCCTGGGTCCAACATTGGGTAGCTCACACGAAGGACACTAGCTGTATGCCATAAACAGCCGCCTGAGGCTGCCCGTTTGGATGTGCAGTGTCTCATTCTGGTCAGGTGCGTGGTCAGTTTGCTTATCTCTTTAGCATCTGTCCCTGCTAGACCCCATGTGGAAGGCAAGGCAGGCTCACACCCAGCCACAAATTGCTGCCAGGCAGAGGTAGTGGCCTGGCTAGGCTTGTGGCTCCACCTCTGCCTACACCAGGCACTGGCTCCCAGCAAAGACACAAGAGAGAGAGCCCTTTCCCCTTCCAGTTGCCCCAGTCCATGGGGCCCAGAGGAGATGATCCAGAGGCTCCTGCCTCCCGAGTTGCTCCCTGCTCTGGGGAGCACACAGCCACTGGGGCTTCACATGTGGATTCCCTGAGTGAGTCCCCCCTGGAGGTGCTGCCAGTGCCAGGAGGGCCAAATGCTCACTGGGCTCTAAAAGGCTGCACACCCGGAGCCCTGGTGGGGCACACGCTGTGCCTTAGCATCAAGGCTCTGAGGAGTCCCTCTCCTGATACCTCTCGGTATAATCACAAACTTCTCCATGACCTGGGACCCTCTTTTTCTCGTTCACCTGTCTGTTGAGACTCTGCCTCAGACTCGTCTGATAGTTTGAAACTTTTGTTCAGTGAGTCCTCGGTGGGTGACCACTGAGGAGGAAAGCAAAGGGTGCTTTCCAGATGGCAGGGTTCTGAAGGGGCAGCCAGTTCATCAGGGGAGATGCCTCTCACTCTTCCTGTCCATTTTTAAAAGGTGCTACTGGATGCCAGTGGTGTTCCAGGTATGGGGACACAAAGTGTCTGCTCCCATAGAGCTAATGTCTAAGCAGGGCTGGGGACAGACAAAAACAAATAAACAATCAATGCATGTATGTCCAGTGGCCCTAAGTGGGTGAGGGGAAGCAAAGCACAGTGAGGATAAGGATGTGACTGGTAGGGCAGGGGCTTCTTTATATGGAGCTCATCAAGGAGGTGTCTCTCATGAAAAAGTATTTGCAAAATCCCCTTGGGGAACTAGGGAGAAAGGATGAAATATTCAACTTCCCTATCTGGGGAATTCCTGATATTCTCACAGGCAATAGGGACAACCAATTCAGTAAGTCTGAGTCCTCAATCTTGGGAGTCACCCCTATGAAGCCTATTCCTACAAAGGAGAGGCTAAGCCTACTGATAATTATGCCTAAGAGTTACCCCCAGAGCACTTATTATGTTGTTCATATTGTGGCCTCTCTCTCTAAGCCAACTTGGCAGGTAAACTCAGCCCCCCCCCCCACTACGTGGCATATGACCCAGGGGTGTAAATTTCCCTGGCAACATGGGTCAGAACTGCCAGGAATGAGCTAAGTGTCATCATGAGAATGAGAAGGCCTTCTTGACCAAATGGAAAAAGAGAGAAATGAGACAAAATGAAGTCTCAGTGGCTGAGAGGTTATCCTGGAGGTTATTCTAATGCATTATATAGATATCCCTTTTAGTTTATGGTGTATTGGAGTGGCTGGAGAGAAGTACCTGAAATTGTAGAGCTGTGTTCCAGTAGCCTTGATTCTTGAAAAAGACTATATAACTATATAGCTTTTACACTGTGACTGTGTGATTGTGAAAATCTTGTGTCTGATACTCCAGGGTATGGACAGATGGGTTAAATAAATAAAAAAAAAAGAAAGAATGAAGAATAAATAAATAATAGGGGGAGATAAAGGGTAAAAATTGGGTGGATTGAAATACTGTGGGTCAGTGAGAGGGAGGGGTATGGAATATGGGATATATGAGTTCCTTTTTTTTTTTTCTTTTTATGTCTTTTTCTGGAGTGATGCAAATATTCTAAAAATGATCATGGTAAAGAATATACAACTATGTGATGATATAGTGAGCCACTGATTGTATGATATGATTGGACTGTATGTGTGTGGATGTTTCTCAATAAAAATATTTTAAAAAAAAAAGAAGAAGAAGAAGGTGTCTCACTAGAGACTGCAGGATGGGAGGGAGGAAAACATTTCTGGTGGGAGGACCAGTGAGCACTGAGGCCCTGAATGGAGAAGACGCTTGCAGGTTCAGAGATCAGCCAGGGCAGCTGGAGTAGAAGGCTCGAGGAGAAGGACTGACTGGAAGCCAGGCAGAGAGGGTTCCAGGACATGGAGGTCCTGCGTGGAGGCCCTGCCTGCCCCTGAGCAGATGTCTGGGTTCCATTCCAAATGTCCTCATCTCCCGTTTTCAGGCTCTAGTAGAGAGGGTAGTGGGATCAGTGTGGCTAGAAGGGTGGGCTGCCTCTAGGAGCAAGCCAGCCCATGGCCATGATGGTGACCTTGTCCTTGGTGGAAGCAGGAGCCTTTGGAGGGCTGTGGCATGACTGAGATTGTCTGAGGAAAGCCCACCCTGGCAGCTCCTTGAGGTTGGCTTCGAGGAGGTCAGACCCGCAGGGACTCAGGTGAGGGGCCCAGGTGGGAGGTCCAGACCAGCTTGGGTGGGAGGAGATGGCTGGCCAGGGGACTGCATCGTGTTCCTACTGCTCCTGGGCATGGAGCACCAGTTGAGCTGTCCTGAGCTGCCCAGGATACAGTGGCCAGGAGGGCTACCCGGGCCTGTCCTCTGCAGGTGCACAGAGCCATTCTCCTTGCCACACTCGCATAGAGTCACTGGGGCTCAGGGTGTTGAAGCACCCCTTGCACACTGTGAGTCTGTTTTCAAAAGAGTATGGGTGTCAACCTGTCATCCCCCTTGGATCAAACTGGCACATGGCCTGGAATTAACTCATAACAGTTGCTGAGCCTTCTGAGCAGGGACTGAGCTGCAGGGACAGACAGCCAAGTCTTCTGTTGAGTCTGGTTAACTTGGAGTGGGAGCTAGCGATGGAGAGGTGTGGTCATTCTACCAGAGTCCCAGTCTGGCCTTATCATGCTTGGAGTGGCATTTGCCTTCTGTGGGCTTTCCATTCCTCAGTGTGTGGAAAGTGAGCAAGCATCTCTGGAAAGTGGAAAGGCAGGTGGGGGGTTTGAAGACCAGCCCCTCTCTGGCCCCCCCTTTCTCAAGTACAAATCATTCAGTTGTTCCTCTTGCACACGATTGTTTTTGCTGACTATAGCTGAGTCACTCCACATGTTGGTGGCAGCAGGGTTGCTTACTAAAGCCCACCAAACCCGAGACAACAACAGAGTCCTAGGGGGCGGCTCAGCCAGCCGTGCTGTGTCTGCCAGGATAGGCTCCCCAGAGGAGGGGACAGTCTGGGGCATTTCCAGACAGGACCAGATCAGACCAGGGAGGTGAGGGAGCCATCCCAGGGGACAGTCACCAGGAGAAGGGCCCCTGACGGCAGTCACCTTCATCCTGTTGTTCTCAAACCCCTGTTCCCCACTCTCTGCCAGCAGGTGCACCGTCACCTCTGTGCACTGGGGTCCTCCTGGGGGCAGACCCGCCAGGGACAAGGGCTCTGGTGAGAGTGAAGGCTAGAACCTGCGAGGAGGAAGCTCTGCACCCATCTTGACTTTATGCAGTTCTAGAATTAAGTGGTTTTTAGTGTAATTAGAATTGTGCAACCCTCATCTCTATCTAATTTTATAATGTTGCCATCACCTTTAAGAGAAACCCTGTATCCTTTGCAGTCACCGTCCTCTCCCCTCCTCGCAGCCCCCGACAGCCATTCATCTATCTTTAATCTCTTGGATGTGGCTTTTCTGGACAGTTCCTATCATATGACCATCTCCACTTTTGGCTGATGGTGAGACTAGGCTGAGAGAGGGGCTGGGTGACCCCCCAGCACCCCTCAGTCCAATGTGGGCAAAGCCTGGACAGAGTCACTGCATGCTTCCGCCAGCAGCCCATAGGGCACCACTGGCTCTGGCTTCTGAAGAAGAAGGTCCTGTCCGCAGCCTCCCCTTAGAGGAGTTCTCTCCTCATTCTCATCGTGAGGAGTGCAGAGTTGACATGGAGATGGGACGTTTCTTGGAAGATCTCATCTGTGGGTTTCTAATGCTCAAATGAGGTCACATTTGATTCTATCCTGTCTTTTTTTTTCTCTTGGGCAGGCACCGGGAATCGAACCTGGACCTCCGGCATGGCAGGCAAGAACTCTGCCTGCTGAGCCACCATGGCCCGCCCTCTGTCCTGTCTTTTTTGTGGCCCGCTCTCTGTCCTGTCTTTTACTTTTTACTGTTTGCTTCCTGGGAGTCTTGACTTCCTCCGAGATTATGCAGGTCCTTGGGGTGGGCTGGGCTTCTACTTCTAGTCCAAATCCAATCCCAGGGCAGCAGCAGGAGGGATGGCAGGCAGTTCTCCTGCCTGTAACACTCCGCAATTTACCAATCATCTTTATCCATTTTCCCTCATTTTGTCCTTAAAACAGCTCCATGAACTATTTTATCTTCCCCGTTTGACCGGGGAAAATGAGGCTCAGAGAAGGACTATGGCTTGCCCAAGGTCACATATTTAATAAGTGGATCATCAAGCCCAGACCCTTTAATGGCGAATCCAGAACTCTCCTTTGCACTGCCTCAGGCCCCTCCAGCCCTAGGAGTCCCCCACCCAGGCCTTAGCAGGTTCCGGTACCGGCCTGGCGCTGCTCAAGCTGACTCTCTGCAGCAGTGCCCGCCTTGGCTCACAGACGGCTCTTGTGGGTTCTTCCCATTGAGGACCTTTAAAGAGTGCACTGCTGAGTCTCACTGCCCCAGCAGTTCATTTCAGTTTCCTGAGCAGGAGGCATTTCTCAGCGCTCTCTCCTGCACAGCCTATTATGTGGGTTTCATGCCGGACCAGCAAGATGGGCAGAATCCAAGGGCAATTGCCACATTCCAGAGTGTCTGGGTGGTGCAGAGCCGCTGGCAGATGTGTGTGGCGACATGCTGAACAGAGTGTGGAGTCTGCACAGCACAGTCCATCCATCCATCCACACACCCACTCCCTCTCCTTCACCCATCCCTTCTGGAAACCTTTGCTTCCCATCTTTTCTGAGTTTGCACCCTGGTCCAGTCAGTGCTGGGATGCAAAGATGACCATGTAAGACCCTGTATCTGAGAAGCCCATATTCTGTGTTGGCACGTGTGGTGTGGTATGGGCTAGTTCGCAATGTGTGGACCCCGAATCTGGGACCATTACTTGTCACCTCTGACCCTTGCCACTGAATCCTGCAGTGACTCTCCTAGGACTGTGTTTTTCCCCTGTTTTTCAATAAAGGTGTTGACACTCCAGGAGGTGAGGGACTCACCAAATTCTTCAAACTGGCCAAGGTGAAGTCAGACCCCTCCAGACCTGCTGCCAAACCCTCCTTCCCTACCCACCCCACCCCCGTCCTCGGGCCCCTGTCCCTCCTGTAGCCTTCCGAGGCATCTTGCTAATGCTCCCCTGCCACATCAAGGAAGTAGCAGAGGCAGAATTTATACTCAGTCTGTCTGGGGACCCCAGAGTGGGCATTCGTGGCTACTGGGTTCTGCCGGGTGGGTGAGGTCTGAGCTGCCCCTGCTGCTGCCTCTCAGCCTCTCCCTACTGTGCTCATTTGCACCACTCTCCAGCCACCTGCACACAAGGGCCCCTCAGCGCTGTCCAGAGCACCCACTGGGGAAGAGAGACCTCAAGGGCAGGGGACACAGATGCCATGGTGGCCCAAAGCCTGTTTGGACCCTCTGACCACAGAAGGACACTTTAGCCTGGTATGTCCTGGGGCTCAGCACTTCTTTCTGCTCAGGGATTTTTAGGGTGAGCAAGAGGCAGGAGAGAATAGGAGTGAAGCAGAGATGGAAGCCCAGGCCCCAGCTCCCTGAGCACAGGCAGAGCCCTGTGGACTGTAGGGGCACCCCACGTCCCTCTCCCTTGTTCTCCTTCCCTCCCTTGCTTGCTTATTCCTTCTTCTGACATTCCTATGCAGCATCCACTTTGCAAGCACTGTGGAGTGTGGGTTACAGGGAAGCCTATGACACCCCACTGACTTCTCAGAGCTCACGGTCCAGAGGAGACAGGTGCCAAGGGCCTGCATGGGGGTCAGCCCAGCATGCTTGGGGTTCCCAGGGTCAGGCTGGCAGGCAGGGAGCCCGGGAAGGTGGGAGATTTCCTTAAGGAGAAGCAGCCCAAGTCGAGCCTTGGGGGATGAATAGGAGTTTCCTGGTGGAAAGTGGGGAAAGCTTTCCAGTCAGTGGGAAGAGCTTCTGAAAGTCATGGAGAGAAGACAGGGATGTTTGGTAAGCCTGGCACAGGCTCTGCGTGTTGGGCAGGGGACCCAAGGAGAAACAGAGGGACTCGTGGGGAGGGCCCTGCAGGGGGAGATCTCGTGCGCCTGTGAGCCTGGGAAGCTGCCTGCTCTGCATCAGCGGGTGGTTCAGGCCGCAGGGTGGGCCTTCCTAACAGCAGCACCAGCAGGCTTTTCCCCAGGGCCCTGCCCCGGCGCCCACCAGGAGCCCAGGTCTATTGGAGGCCCACCTGGAAGTAGGTCTAGGGAGGCCTTGGGGCTGGGGTGCCCCTGGAGTCTGGACTCTTTTCCCTGGGGGTTAGAGGAGAGGATACCACGGGCCAGAGGTCAGCTCACAGTCAAGGGAGCATCAGGTGTTGTGCAGGTGCTTGCTACTTCCTGGGACTCTTCTGGGTCAGACTTTTCTCGGCAGGAAATGCTCTCTGTACTTGCCCACCCCGACGCCATGCCGGGTCTGCTCCGGCCAGCCTCTCCCTCTCTGTTCTGGGGACTCCGCAGACCTCCCCCTGCCACAAAAGCCCTGGATGCTGTCCTAGCTCTGCACTGGCAAAAGCTTGGGCCCTCAGACATATCACAGAATGACCCCCCCCACCACTCACCTCTCCCTCTGTGCTGGCTGCTGAGCTCTCCACATCCCTCCCCAAGTGGAATCCTTTCAGCAGCCCTGGGAGGTGGGAATTACAACCCATTTTAAGAGTGGAGGAAAGCTAGGCTGCAAGAGGTTAAGCCTTTTACCCCAGGCACACAGCCTCGGAGGTGGTGTGAATGCTGGATCTGAGCACAGCTTCCTGCCCTGACTCCACTGCTGTGGCCACAGCATCTACCCACCAAACCAAATAAACCATCCCAGCCAACCCAGGAGCTGTGAGGAGACCCTATTCCCTGTCCTTATCCCCTTGAAGGGGATAATTATTGGATAACCCCCAATAATGGTTGTATTCAGATGCTACTGATTGGTGTCACTGGACCAAAACCCCAGCAGGCATTTTTACCCCCAGGGCAGTACAGGCTGAAGTCACAGATTGTTCCCAGATAGGCCAGCCTGAGCCCAGGACCCCCAGCCCTGCAGTGGGCTGTGTACAGAGGAAGGTTGAGGGGAGGGGTCTCTGGCCTGCATTTACTGAGCCCCAGCTCACTGTGTGGATGTGATGGGCTCTGACCTTTAGGGACTACAGGTAGAAGGTCTTCAGAGGGGGTAAAGGCATCTCCTAGGCTGGTGGCCTGTCCATCCAGGGGAACTGAGCCATGTTCCTCTCCTACATGCAGCTGTGTGTACTCACGTGCCACACAAGCATCAGACACACCATGCACACACCACACATGCCAGACATGGCACACACCACATGTGCCGGGTACACTATACACACCACACATGCACCAGATGCCACACACACCTCTCCTGCCTTCCATCATCTGGATAATTCTTCCTCTCCCTTCAGCTGTCCGCTCAGGAAAGCGTTTGCAGCTCCGGGAGGTTCCCCAACTCCCTGGGCCCTGGCCGCGCTCCCATTTGCGGCCTGCAAATCATATGTAAGTGACCTACGTAATCATACAGGAACAGGGACTGTCATTTTACACCCAATTTATTTGAGGGGGCTGGTTTGAAAGGTAGGGCCTACAGCCAAGCTCCCAGCCTTGGCACTGTTGACACATGGGGCCGAATCATTCTTTGGGGGGTATCATCATGTGCACTTAGGGTATTGGGTAGCAGCCAGCCAGCAACCCCCCAAAAAATGTGGCAATCAAAAACGTCACCCCTGGCTAAGCAACCATGCCCTACACCCTCTGCCCTCAACCCCTACAGCACCCCAAGCCCATCCCCCGAGGGCCGAGATCCTCGTCCAACATGCCAGCTGCAGGGTCTGCCCCAGCACTCAGCCCCACACCCCGTGCTCGTCACCCCCTGCACCTCGTGCCAAGAACAAAGCAGCCACTTGGTCTCATCTGTTCTCAAGTCACAAAACTTTTGAACATGATTAGCAGAGTTGAGCTCTTTAGCATCAGCTTTAGCAGAACACTTGGGTTCCTGTTCAAACAGGGTGGATCTCTGAGAAAAGAGACTGTGTGTGAGGCCTAATCACAGGCATTAAAGCCATTAATTAGCAATAAGATTCAATTTCCCCAGGTCCTTGCCCTGGTGTGTCCTGATGCGGAGATTGTGCCGCGGGCATTTTGCACAGATGCATCGACAAACACCTGCTGTTCCAGTGCAGAAAGACAAGCCAGGCGTGCTCCCCAGCCCACCAGGCCCCGAGTAACCCCATTACTGGGAACGATAATCCACACCAAATGTCTCTCCTACTGGGCAGGCGGGCAGAGGCGGGGAGAGGCAGCCGCAGTCCTCGCTAATCGGATTACGGGCTGCAGATGTCCCAGCCAAGGCCCATTCTCAGATGGATGTGCTGCTCCCAAAGTTGAGGTCTCAGCTCAATAAGGCTGCAGTTTTGTCCTCCTCAATAACCCTATTTTTTGTTTCTTCTAATTCTCCACCCCTACCACCGGCCTCCCTCCTGGGCCAAAGCAAGCCCTTTCAAGGTCAGAGGTGTACCGATCTTTCACCTCAGCAGAGGAGACGCTGAGCCGAGCACATGGCCCGGCAGGGTCGAGGGGGCTGTGGGGAGAGTAGCCAGCGCTAGGGTACCCGGGCTCCAGGGGCCACGCCCAGTGCCCCCTGCCCTTCTCCACCTGCCGAGCTGTGGCATTGCCTTCTCCTTGCTTGTGCAGGCTGGGCCCGAGGACCCTGAGCATCAGACCCTGCCACGGCGACCCTGAAGTTCTGGGCTCAAAGGGAGCCCTCAGGGAGGTGCTGCCCCGCCCCACTGGGAAGTGTGGGGGTGGGGGTGGGGATAACCACCAGCCTGGGGAGGCAGGGAAGACTTCAGAGCTTCCAGTCTGCTCTCCTGCCACACTGGCCTCTGCTCCTGGGCACCTGTCTGGGGGAGGAGGCAGCAGAACAAGTGCACCAGGTGCCTGCTGCCCTTTCCAAACAACGGCCCAAGGCTTTCTGCAGTGTTCTTATGATTTTGTAGTGTTCAGATTGACATGCACGCCGATTTCAGCTATATTGTTTTCTTAACTGCCCATATTTGGTTTGCGTCTTAGTATATAAAGTATTCCTTGCCTTGGAGAGAATCAAATATTTTATGTTTGAGTTTGTTTAAGCAAGGTGCTCTTCATTTGGCCTTTTCTTTCACAGCCCACTGCCGATTCACAGAACTCAGACAGGGGCCGGAGCCTCAGGGCCAGGGGACACCTGGCTGTGCTTCTAGGAAGGAGGCAGCGTAGGGCATGCTGGTGGGATCTATAGGCCAATCTGTTTAGACACATGATAGGTGATGTTGTGTCCAGAGAGGGTCACGGGCTTCGTGCTCATCTCCTCCCAGGCTGAGGGCTTCTCTCCGCTTCCAACCCCCTGTGCTTGTCCCGAGAAGGCAAGTGGGTGGTGGCAGGAGCACAGTCCCAGCCAGAGCCCTCTGGGAACTCTGGTGCAAAGGAGACTTCCATACCAATGGCCTAAGCAGGGTTTAGGAATCAGACGGACCTGGGGCTGTAGCCCTGCTTGGGCGTGTGCCCACTGTGCATAATCAGAAAGGTTCTCTCCCTCTCTGAATCCAGGGGGGTTAATAACAGCTCCTGACCACAGCATTGCTGTGTGGACTGAGGGTGGGCAGGTGCATGGAAAGCATACGGCCAGCATTTGACCATGGGTGGGACCACCCTGGCTCAGGTTCTGTGGGCAGGGCCCTAGCAGCTGTCACAGCCCCACGGGTCTGGGCTGTGCCCGGTGGGCATCGGCATCAGGACAGTCCCGAGCTTTGAGTCCTCGGCAACCCGCTCAGCTCCTACCACACTGCCTCCTGGAGCAGCCCCTGTCTTCGCCCTGCATGATAGTTAACAGTTTTGACAGGCCAGGCTATTTTTAGAAACCTGTTCCCACTCCTTTCCCTGTGGGAAAGAGAAAGCAAGTTAAATTTTAAAATTAATCCACCACCCATCCCCTCCTCCAGCACACACTAATAAGGCAAGGAGGCTTAGCCACTCTGGATGTAAAGCTTCACAGAGCCAGGGCTGCAGGACCGGCCAGGAGGGAGGGGAGGAGGGGTGTGGGGGGGAGGAGGGAGGGAAGGAGAAAGAGGATAGAGGAAAGTAAGGAGTGGGGGTGGGGGCAGAGGGAGGGGAGGGAGGGAGGGAGAGGTGGACGAAGGGAGGGAAACAATGGGGAGAAGGAGGGAGTAGGGGCATGAAAAGGGAGTGGAGGTACAAGAAGGAGGGAAGGGAGAGAGGAGAGGGAGGAAGGGAGCGGGGGGGTGGTTCAGGGAGCCCCCCTGGGGCCTCTGCCGCCCTCAGACTCTGCTGCACCTTCAGTCTGTGCAGTGGTCCCGTCAGCCTCGGAGCCTGGTGCCCCTGCAGCCCATGGATTCCCAGCAGCCAGTCAGCCTGGGAGTGGACCAGCTGCCCTGGAGGGCGCCTCTGGGGTAAGGGTGAGGATCAAACACCCGGGCCTCCACATCACCCGCTCTGCCTTCCAAAGCTCATTCATACCCTGGCTTATTTGGTCCTGGGAGAAAAGCAGCCTCAGGATTTTCACCCCAATTGACACAGACAAACCTGAGGCCCCATGGAGAAATAAATGGTTACTCAAAGGCCCAGCCCTTGGGTTGTGGCTTCCGGGTGTCTGGGGAGCAGGTAGAGGTCCCTGGACAGAAAGGACCCACATGCAGATTGACAGGCAGTGCAGGGAAAGTATTAGATTCATAACTTGAAAAACAATGGGGTTAATTTGCAAAATAAATCAATGTTAAATAGTCACCAATTCCCAAACATTAAATGAAGATTTCATATTTATTCCAACTTCAGAAGACTGAGAAAAAGTTTAAATATACATCAGTGCCTTCACCTTGATATATTCCTATAAGCTTTCCAGGAGGCCCTTTTCTCTCTGGATTTGAGCTGCCCCCATGAGGGCAGGCGCGGCCGGGAGGGCAGAGGCTGGGCTCTGGGGCCGGGATGAAGGACCAGCCAGCCTGGTGCCTGCCTCTGCCCTGTTCTGCTCAGGCTGCGGCGGAGACATAAAGCAGCTCAATCAAATCTGTTCAAGGTTTTCCTCCTCAAATTCAAATTAAACAAGCACTAGACATTCCCCTAGGCCATGCCTGTCCCAGGTGGCCACCCACACCCATTCTGTCAGCTCTGTGCTTTTCTATAGAGTAGGTATGGCCCTAAGGGCATCAGTAAAGGTAAATGTGGGTGCACCACGGTTGATCCAGTCTCTGGATTTCTTTAACAGCTTTATTGGGGTGTAACTGACATTGAGCAAACTGAAAGTAGTGAAAGTGTACACTCTGATAAGTTTTGACAAATGTATTCACCCATGAAACTTCTGTCCTGCCCCTCTCCACCTCCCCTCTCCTGGCAGTCACCTGTCTGCTTTCTAGGGTTTTAGCTGAATGGATTCATACCCTGCATTCTCTCTTTTGGCTGGCTTCTTCACTCAGCATGATTATTTTCAGGGTCATTTGTTGTGTGCATCAATCGTTTGTTCCCTGCCCATCCTATGGTATGCCATGGCAGTCTTAGCCATCCCTCACTCGCTGAAGGACATTTGGACATAACTGTTTGTCTGTTACAAAGGCAGCAGCTATGGACTTGGATATAAAAGTCTTTGTATGGGCATTTGCTATTCTTCATTCTTAAATTGTTTTAGGTATTTTAAGACTTTTGCATTCCCTATGAATCTTAGCATCAGTTTGTCAGTTTCTACCAAACAAGAAAAGGGCACTAGAATTTCAATTGTGCTTGTGTTGAATCCCAGTTTTGGTAAAATTGACGTCTTAATGTTGAATTTTCCTATCCATGAACAAGGTAAATATCTCCATTTATAGTTTCTTTAAGCAATATTTTAAAATTTCTCATATATCATTGTGACACTCTTCTGTCAGATTTATCCCATCGTATTTCACATTTTTTATTGTACTGTTATTAAGTTTCAACCGCCAATTGTTCATTGCTAGTATATAGGAATACAATTTAGTTTTTGTATGTTGACCTTATATTTTGTGACCTTTCCAAACTCACTTATTAGTTCTTTTAGCCTTTTTGAAGATCCTGTTGGATTTTCTGTAAAGTCAGTCATGTCATCTAAGAATAAAGATAGTGTTCCCTCTTTTCCCATCTGGATGCATTTTTTTTCCCTTGCTGTATTGTAGTGGCGAGCACTTCTAGTACAGGGTTGAATGAAGAGGTGAGAACAGGATGTTTTATCTCTTCCCTGAGGTAGATCCTGAACTCTAATTCTTGGGTCTTTCAGCATTACGTATAATGTTTATAGGTTTTCAGAGACCCCTTCCATCCAGTTCAAGAAGTTCCCTTCTATTCCTAATTTGCTTAGTTTTCATTAGGAATGCATGCTGGATTGTGTCAAATGCTTTTTCTATAGATATTGAGATGATCATTTGGTTTTTCTTTTTCAGTTGTTAAGTGATTTACATGGTTTGATTTTCTAATGTTATACCAACCATGCATTCTTGGGATAAAATTCTTTCGTTTATTGCTGGATTCCATTTCTTAGAAAAATTCTAGACTGTTTTCATATATGTCTGAAGAATATTGATCTGTAGTTTTCTTTTCTTGTAATATATTTGTCAGTTTTGATGTCAGGGAAATGCTGGACTCATCAAATGACTTTGTGTAGAATTTGGTATTATTTTTTCCTTATATGCTTGGGAGCATATTATATCACTGAAATAATCTTACCTGTACTTTCTTTGTGAGAAGATTTTGACTACAAATCCAGTGTCTTTATTACGGATTTATCTAGTTCTTCTTTAGTGAGTTTCAGTAGTATATGTCTTTTAAGGAATTTATCTATTTTGTCTAAGTTGTCAAATTTTTGGCATAAAGTTGTGCATGATGTTCTCTTACTTTCTTTTATGTTTATAGATTCTGTGGTGATGCTGCCTCTCTCATTCCCCATACTGATAATTTGTGTCTTTTCTCTAATTGGTTTGATTAGAGGTTTATTAATTCTGTTGATCTTCAGAACCAGCCTTTGGTTTCATTGATTTTCTCTGTTATCTGTTTTCTATTTCATTGATTTCTACTTCGCAATTTATTTCTTTTCTTTTGCTTATTTTGATTGTAATTTCTTCTTTTCCTAGTTTCTTAAAGTGCAGGCTGAGATCATATACTTGAGGACTTTCGCCTTTTCTTATAAGCCTTTAATGGTATAGATTTCTGTATAGGTACCACATTGGTGGCATGTTGCATGTTCTGATATGTTGTGTTTTCATTCTCATTCAGTTCAAAATACGGTTTAATTTCTCTTATTTTGTTCTGAGAGCTATTTAGAAATATGTTTAATTTCTAAATCTTTGGAGACTTTCTAGATAGCTCTCCATTCTTTGGTTTCTAATTTAATTCCATTGTTGTCAGAGAGCATACGCTATATGACTTTAATCCTTTTAAATTTATTGAGACGTATTCTATGGCTGAGAATATGGTGATGTTGATAAATATTACATGTAGACTTTAAAATCATGTATATTCTGCTGTTAAGTAGTGTGTCGTGTAAATGTCAATTAGGTCAAATTGTTCGATAGATTTATTCAGTTCTCATACGTCTTTGCTGATGTTTTCTTGTATCGATTTTTGAGAGAGGGATGTTGGAATATCCAATTACAATTGTAGATTTGTCTATTTCTACTTGCAGCTCTCACAAAAATTTTGCTTCATGTTCATGTACCTTACTCTGTTATTGAGTCTGTAAACAATTTGAATTCTTATGTCCTTTCAGTGAATGGACCGCTATAATTATAAAATGACTTTCTTCATCCCTAGTATTCTTTGCTTTGCTGTTAATATAGGCACTCCAGCTTTCTTTAGGCTAGGATTAGTGTGATAGACCATTTTCCATACTGTACTTCTAATTTTAATCTAGTTGCTTATATTTAAAGTACATTTCTTATAAGCAGCATGTGGTTCGGCCTTGCTTATTTAATCCTGTCTGACAGTCTTTGCCTTTTAATTGGGTCCATTTACATTTAACATGATGATTGATATAGCTAGGTTTGTTTTATCATCTTGCCATTTGTTTTCTATTTGTTCTGACTGTGTCATTTGTCTCTTTTTCTGACTTTTGGATTCCTTGAGTATTTTTATAATTCACTCTCATTTTTTGCCTTATTGACAACAACTCTTTTATTTTATTATTTTAGAACCCTACAGCAGTATACTTCCAATCCTTCCCTTTGCTCTTTTATGCTATAGTTATCATATATGTATGCCAAACATTTATGTTATACTTACCATACATTGTACTTAAAGACATTGTTATTTAAGCAGTCAATTATCTTTTGAAGAAATTTCAATAAGAAAAAATTCTTATATATTTACCCACATAGTTACTATTTCTGGCACCCTTCATTTCTTTTTATATATCCATGCCTCCATCTGGTATTTTTTTTTTAATACCAAAAGTCCTTATTTAGCATTTCTTACAGTGCAGGTCTGTAGCTGCTTAATTCTTCTTGCTTTTATTTCCAAAAAAGCATTTATTTAATCTGAATTTAGAATTCTAGATTAAAAATAATTTGTTTTTGTTTTCCTTTGGGTGTTAAACATGTTTAAGATGTTATTTCTGATGGGAAATCTGCTGTCACTCTCTAACATTAGTTCCTCTGCCTCTAAAGCCCCACCCTCAAACCCCCAGCTGATTTTAATATTTCCTCTTCCTTATTTTTTATGAGCAAAGCGATCATGGTGTTTTAGTGTTTACTTCGTATTTCTTGTGCTTGGAGTTTGTTAGGCTTCTTGAAACTGTGAATTTATCAGTTTGATAAAAGCTTTGGCCATTATTTTTTCAATCATTTTTTTCTGTCTCCTTTTGCCCTCTTCCCTTTTGGGAGACTCCAATTTTAGGTATATTAGGACACTTGAAAGTGTCCCAGAATTTACTGATGCTCATTACTTTTTTTTCCTCCATATGTTTCATTTTGGATAATTCCTATTGCTATGTATTCAAGTTCCCTTATCTTTTTCTTCTGTAATGTCTAATCTGCCGCTAATCTCATCTAGGTTATTTTTCATGTTGGACATTTTATGTTTCATTGCAGAAGTTCAATGTGTCTTTGTCTGTTCCATGTCACAACTGAATTTTTAAGATATTGGAATACAGTTATAACAGCTCTCTTGATATCCTTGTTTGCTAAGTCTAACATTTGTGTCAGTTCTAGATCTGCTTTGGTTGGTTCTGTTTTCTCATTGTGAGTCATGGTTTTCTGCTTCTTTGAGTGCCTGATAATCTTTGACTGGATGCCAGGCATGTTGAATTTTACCTTGTTAGGTGCGGAATAGAAATACCCTTGAGCTTTGTTCTGGGACTCAGTTAAATTATTTAAAAACAGTTAGATTCTCTGCTTTGGATTTTTTTTTAGGCAGTGTTTCGTCTAGGGCTAATTATCCTCCACCACCAAGGCAAAGAGCCTTTTAAGCGTGCTGCCCAATGACCTGGGAATTATTATTAAAAAAAAAAAAATTCTTGCCAGTGGAAACAGGTACTGTTCTTGGTTTTTCATGAGCACAGAGCACTTTCCCTGTAATCTTTGTCCAGCCTTAGGTGCTTTCCTCCCACGTGGGTGTGGGTCAGTGCTCTGCTGAATGCTTGTGGCGCCCCTCCCCATCTGCCCTCGTGCTCTCTTCTCCCTAGCGTTCTGTCCTGCAAATTCGAGTCACTTTGGTTTCCTCGAGCTCTCTGCTTCATTTCTCAACTCAGGGTGTCCATAGGGCTCTCCTGGGTTCTCCCCCCTTGTTGTAGCCCAGCACCTGTCTCAGTCAGCAAACTGGGGTAGCTACAGGCCTCCTTTCATTTGTTTCCTGTCTCTGGGTTCATTGGTGTTCAGTGCCTGGTGGGCAGTATCCTGAAACCACTGTTCTGTGTTTCTTGTCAGCTTTTTGTTTTTTTGGTTTGTTGCAGGGGGAGGGTGAATCTGATCCATCTTTCCTGAAGCAAAAGTCCTTTCAGCTGAGGATATTTGGACATGATTTTGTTTCAGTAAAGTGCAAGTCGATGTGCAAGGCATCTCGAGGTGAAGGGCTCACCTAGGAAATCCTTATTGCCAAGGAGGAAATAGTTCATTCATTTGCCCATTCATTCAAGAAAGGTTTGCCTCGTCCCACCAAGGCCAGAGGGATACAAAAGAATAAAACAGACAAGTGCCTTTCCTGCTGGGGCTTATCTGAAACCATGTCTAAGGAATTTTAGCAACTGTCTTAAGTGAACTTAAGAAAAAAACATTCACCTCTTGTATTCATTCAGCAGACATCTGCTGAAAACCCAGCCTCCTGGGTCCTGCCGTTGAGGAGCACGTGACCTAACAGAGAGATGAGCCAACAGACTGTCAGACAACTTTCCTCAACGTACTGAAATGGAAAGCCTCAAAAAAGGATAGCGTGTTGGGTTTTGCCCACGAGAAAGGAGAAAACTTCCCTGAGAGGGTGACAATTGAACTGAATGTTGAAAGATGTCCAGGCAGGAGGACCTGCAAGGGGTTGGGACTGTGGCAGTGTGTTAAAGAGGTTTGGTGTGGCAGGGCCTGAAGGCTGGGGGCTGCGTCCCAGGAGCTGCAAGGGGAGGCAGGCCACAGGGGGTCACAGTGGGCTTGTTGGCCATGTGCTGAGGGCCCCAGGAGCTGCGGACCCCGTGAGGCACAGCCCTGCCTTGAACTGCTCTCAGGTGTAGGAAAAGATGGTTGTATTGTCACTGGATATGAATTCAGAGACATGGTAAAAATATGGACCTTTGCTTTTAATTACCTTGGAATCATTTTTTGTTTCCCTACAGAAACTTTATTTATGGTAGAATTTTCCCAAGTAAAAATTACAGCTACTTCTGTTCGGTTGGGGATTTATTCTGCACTGAGCTCTTGAAACCACACACACATGTGCATGCACTCACATGTGCACATGTGTACACACAGGGCTATACTCCTGTTGGATTCAGAGCCAACTGGCAGAGCCCACTTAGGTTGTAACTCGGGGTGTCGCTGCAGATCAAGCTGCAGGACTGTGGGAGTGAACTGTGCTTTTTGAGTCAGGCAATTGATTTTGTAATTAAAGCCCTGATTCCCCAGTGTGCCGTTGTGAATCCCATCTCTGCAAACAAGTGAGGCTCACCGCAAGCACTGGGCATTTGTCTTCACCATCGTGCCACCTGTTCCTTTCCAATTAGGTCTGCCCTCTCTCTGGGTCACAGAGGGCAGACTGGTCGATACTGTGTTGTGAAAAACGTCCTACAGTTTACATTCCTGGTTAGTCACGTTGGCCCCAAGGGGAAGATTTGGCCTGGGAAGCTGAGTTCCTCTGAGCACTGAGTCATCCAGCCCGGGAACGCTGCTTGTGAACTGCAGCCTGGCTTTACGCGCAGGCAAATCGCCTTGTAGGGGAGAGAGAACTTGGGACTGGAGCCAGCCTGTGTCTGAAGCCTAGGTCCTCCCAAATGAGCGTGTTATTCCTAGCCAAGCCTGCTCAGCCTTGGAAGTGCTGGGCCAACAGCTACCTAAATCCCAAGGCCTCTGAAAGTGCCCCTATGGCAGAGGGCACATCATGGGGCCTGGAGCAGCCAGGCATGTCAGATGTGTTGTGGGGTGTACCCAGGGGAGGGTGCAGGGCCGGCGCTGGAAGCCTGCCCCTTGCATCTAGCGGTCACACAGTAGGCATGCAGGGGCCACACACAGGAGGGGGTCACAGAAGTCAGAGAGGCACTTCAACAGGGAGGACCTGCCCTGGGGGGGTGTGATAGGCAAAGGAGAGGTGAGATTCTACTCATCAGAAGTCCAAGCAGAGGACACACTAAGGCCAAGGATAGTATTTCTTCCCGGGTTTGTGGACGCTCTGGCATTTGGGCTTCACCCTGTAGGGCAGTAGGAAAGAAGGAAGAGGCTCACCCAAGTTCCCGTGTCTTGTATGGGGTGAGCCAGGGGTGACCGAGCTCGGGGGGCCCAAAGCCCAGGCTCTGTCCTGCCCGCTGGCTGTGCCCAGTCAAATGTGCACTGGGGCAGCCTGTACTGGCCGTCTGATCCCTGCAGGACTCAGCCCTGTGTGGGCTCTGGGCCCCACCCATGGCTGACCCACACCGTGCAACATTGTCTTCAGCTCTTGAGCTGCCCCTGGAGAAGCAGCAGGTGACTTTTAGCCCTGAAAGACACACTTTGTGCCCAGCTGGACCAAAAGTCCTTTTCTCAGTTTCTGGGAAAAGCAAATGTATCAGCTTGTGAAAAGGGGAAATGTTTACAGGAAAGGAAGGTACTAACCGAATGAATAATTACAGCTCCATTCTTAGTCCCCTGAGACCAGTATCCTAGTCTTGTTTGCTTTTATTAGAAAAGTGAGCCAAAGAGACAGCCCATCTGTGGACTGGGAGGCTGTGCCTGAACATACTGCATTCTGCCAGACAGGAGGGGACTCCGCAACGCCACGGCCCAGGACAGAGGAGAGGTTGTGACCACTGCTCCCGGGAGCCTGACTCACAGCTCAGCCCCGCGTGCTGCCCCCCCACCCTCAGAATGACCCCTTAATCTCAGCCTTCACCTGAGTTTTCATTGTATTATCACCATATAGGCTGAAGCCATTTGCCACTTCCCTCCTTTTTGTGTTCCCATGATTTGCAGTCTTTATTGTGCATCCCAGATGCCTCTCTGCCGCTCCTGGGACTCGGAAAAGTTGTGTAAAGTGGACAGGGATTGGGGGGTGTGCCAGAGGAGCTGATGTCACTTCCCAGCTCTGTCCTTCACTTGTCAGTTGGGCAAATTATGTCCCTTACCGAGCCTTCATGTCCTCATTGGAAAATAGTAACATTAATGATTCATGATAATAAGACACTCTTGGGCTTGACAGGAAGATCCTCTCATTCCTCCGGTAAATGTTTATTAAGCACCTACTCTCTGCCATGTCCTCTTCCTGGCCCAGGAAGACAGAGACAAGAAAACATAGTCCCTGTCCTAAGGTGGGGAGAGCACAGGTGGCCTAAAAGACAGGTGAAGCCACCACACTGCTGTCAGCAGGAGCCGGCGGCTCCACTGGAGGAGCCAGAGGCAGGGTAGTGACAGTGGATGTCATGTAGGATGAGGCTGCATGTGGGGAATAGGCTGCCCGAGTGTCCACATGCAAATGCACACACATGCACATGCGTGCACACACACACACGGGGAGATGCACTGCATACCCACAATACACGTGTGTGCATACTGTAACACACATCTGTGGGCATGCCAATACATGTGCCCCTGGCTGAGCAGCTCTTACAGCACTGCCCCCTCACCCTCGCCTGGACTCATTCTCTGGCCTCCCATCTGGCCTCTCTCTTTCAACATCACCACCATAATCTCTCCACACGTCAGCCTGAGGGATCCTGGCAAGCAGTGACTCAGAGCTGTTGTAGCCCTCCACCTAAGCCCTCAGTGACGTTCTGTCCCCTCAGGCGCACAGCTGAACCCTCAGCCCTTCTGGCCTCTGGGCTTCCCCTCTTGCTGCGCTTTCGTTCCTCTTCTCACTGGCTCCCTTGTCTTCCTCCACCACACGTGCTCGAAGGCAGCCCTTGGCTCCTGAGTGCCCACTCCCTCACAGCCTCAACTTCCTGCTCCCTTGGCCTCTACAGAAAGGCCCTCCTTGACCATGCTCACTCATACAGCCCCTTCTCCCTCTCTACCCCTTACCTGTCTTCATTTCCGTCTTAGAACATATCACAAACTGGCATGCGATATGCCATTTGGGTGATTTCTGTCTTCCATACTGGAATATGAGCTTCATGGAAGCAGGTAGTCTGTTTGCCTTTCTCTTTTGTTTCTGTTTCCCCAGTGCTGAGCATATAGCAAGAGGCATTGATGAATGAATACATTAATGAATTGATTGATCGATTGACTGAATGGTTGATTGGTATATATAAAGGGACCATCATGTACAGAGGCCCGCAGAGGTAGCCAGTGGTTGGGGTTGACTGACTGCCCAGGTGAGAGTGGGGGCTGGAGATGGCTTGCAGTGGCAGGCTGCCACCAGGCAACAGAGCACTTGAGAGCCAGACCCAGCTCTCACTGTTACTGAGCCTGAGTGCGACGGAGTGACAGTACAGAAGACAAGCAAGAGATGCCAGTGGCCTCTGAGGTCCATCCAAGAGAAACTCATCTCCTCGGTTTCTCATTGGGAAAATCTGCCTGTTCAGGTCTCTCCCTTCCATGAAGTTAGCCCTGCTGCTTCGCCTGATACCAAGGAGCGATTGTACCCAGGACAAACCCCACTGGATATAGTTAGGGTTCTTGCAGTCTTTGGAAGTTTTATCTTCATTTACTTTAATTCTCATTATCCAAAAGAGCACTAAATACTGTCCAGCTTCTACTCTGACTGGCAGAAGTTGAAACCTGTTAAAGCCAACCAGTATGAGAGAAGACAGAGGCACAGTCGGAGCTGTGCCAGGCCTGGGTCCAGCCTTCTGCCTTAGCCCAGTGTGGAACCTCCACCAACCCTGCAAGGTAGGCAGAGCCCAGTTGACTGTGAGGACACTGACATACCCCCAGGAGCAAGGCCCTGCCCAAAGACCACCAGCCCCTGATAGGGAGGTGCCAGGCTCCATGCCCGGGATAGCCGGCTATTAGGTACAAAGAAGCACAGTGACCCAAGACCCAGAGCTGCCTCTGCCCCCAGTCCCATGTCCTCTGTGAAACTGCTCTGCAGAGTATGGGCTCGGCTGTTGCCCAGGGCTCTGAGTCTCACCAGGAAAGGAGCAGAGAACTCCAGGCAATGGGGCAGGACTGTGGTGGAGGCTGTCTATGGAGATAGCCCTGGGAGATTATGGGCAGAATGTGGGATTCTCAGCAAGGGCAGAACCCTGAGCCTGGCCTTGAGAATGAGGACCTGAGGGACTGAAGTGGGGTGTGGCCAGCTTGCTGGGGTAAAGGGGGCTTGGGAGTGGTCTGATGCGTCCTCCAAGAGGTCCTGGCCTGGGGCTGCCTCATTGTCTTTCCTGACATCTGTCCCACCCTCTGGGGAGACCCTGCAGCTCCTGGGGCAGCGCTGCAGTGCTTGTTCCTGGGTCAGGGGCCCAGTCTGCTCCATCTCCTTCACTCTGCCGAGGACTCGGAGGCCCATGCTGGGGAAAGCCAGGGAGTGGCTAGGCCGAATCTCTGCTGCTTCCCAGTCGGGAAGACGCCATTGAGCAGTCATTGGCCTGTGAGCTTCTGTGTCCTTGTCTGTAGGGTGGGGACAATGTTCCTCACCTTGCTGGGTCCCTGTATTTGCAGTGCTGGGCCCTGGGAGGGAGCCCCATTGGGGTCTGTCCCCTTGCACTCCCTGCTGGGCCTGGGCGTTGCTGTGGATGCACTCAGCACATGGACGCACACGCACGCATGCACACAGGGCCACTTACCTTGATTAATGATCTCTTTCCATCTGGATCCCAAGCGATTTCATAAGCAAGCTATATATAGGCCTTGGGGATTGGCAGGATAAATCGATAGCCATTAGCCACGTTTAGGCAACCAGCCACCTTCCATCCCTCAGAGCCAGGCTGAGGCATAATTAAATTTCCACCCAAAGGACTGTCACCATTTGCTGAGTCATCTTCTTGCCCAGCCAACCTGGGCAGCCGCCCAGATTTGTACCAGGGCAGAGACTTCTCTCGAGGCCCAGCTCTCTGCAGGAAGGCCTGCAGGCACTGTCTCAGGCTCATGGAGTCACTAATATGTCAGCCTGCCTCCTTCTGCATCGCGAACACCCAGCTGGTCCTTGAGCTGGACCCTGGGGTCTGCGGCGGGAGACGTGTGTGGGTTCCCCATGTGCCAGCACTTCCCTCTGGGGACCTGGACTCCCGCTGTGGAGGCTGGTTTGGGTGGTCAACAAGGTCCTCCCAGTCCCACCCTTCCTTTCTTCAGGGACCTGGGTACCTTCTAACTTCCTCTCATGTCCTTTTTCTTAAAAAAAAAAATGTAAAAGTCTACACCGAAACCCCTATTTTGGAACAGGGGACACATAAGGCAAGGTTATATGCCGTTACTTAAACATAATTGCTAGGGCCCAGCAACAGGCAGGTCCTGCAAGCTCTAGAGGGTGGGTGGAGGATGCCCAGATGCTCCCAGCCCAGTCTCATCTCCAGCTGGCACCTGTGGCGCATCTACTGGGAGTCCACCACCATGGGCACACGAGGCAGGTGCCAGCTCTCTTCCGGACACAGGATGGTGCCCTCTGCTGAGGTGGGAACCTTGGAGAGGAGCAGCTTTGGGCAAAGGTGATGCATAACGTTTCAGACAGGTCCAGTTGGACAGATTGTCTGCCAGGGTTTCTTAGGAGCGGGGCAGTCCCAGGAGAGAAGGAGGTACCTGGGAAGCAAACACTCCCCACTCGTGCAAGTGCATGAGAATGTCTCCTACAGGAAGGCAGTGGGGTGAGTTCCCCACTGCACCACAGTTGACCGCGTGGCCCTCAGTGTCTCCAGCCACTGACATCCCTGGGAGTGTGCTCTCTAGGCCAGCTCCCCCTCTCGACCCTTCCCCTCCAGAGGCTGCTGTGGGATGGTTGGACGTAGGGCTCCTAGGGAGGGTTGCTGGCCACATCAGGAAAGCCCCATGTCTTCTGAAGGGTCTCACTGCTGGGACTTCACAGTCGGGGCGGCAGAACAAACTTTGCTTAGTTTTCAGCAGCGGACCTGTCCTCAACTGCCTTCCTTTCTTCAGGAATTTTCCTACTGCAGGCCAGGGCCCCGCTTGTGGAATATGTTTTCCCCATCACACTAAGGGATCGTTTCATCTTGTTTCAAAGCCCCACTCCAAATTTTCCAGTTTTACATCACTGCATTCACCGTCATTTCTTAGAAGTGAAATCACCCCTCTCACTCCTTCCTCCAGAGCCTCCCATTTGCAGTCACAGTGCCTCTCTGTCAGATGTGGCTTATCCCATTTGAGGGTTGGGGAATGCAAGGCCCAGAGGATACCATGCATACAAGGTCACCGGGCTGGAAGAGGCTCTTGTCATCTTGTTCAGGACACCTTAACTAAGACAGTGCTCTCATTTTGAAACTGAAACCTTAGCTCTCTACTAGAATTGGAATCAGGATAGGAACATCATGAGTTGAGAAAGGGAGTTAAGGGCAGGCCACGGTGGCTCAGCAGGCAGAATTCCTGCTTGCCATGCCGGAGACCCGGGTTCTATTCCTGGTGCCTGTCCATGCAAAAAAAAGCATGTGAGAAAGAGTGCAATAAGAGACTGCAGGTGGGATATCCAGGTGGGAGAAAGCATAACATGCTGGGGACACAGCAGGGCCATCCATCCAGGGCTGACCCTGATGCCACAGACAGAGCAGTCAAAGGTGCTCTGTGCTCTGAAGCTGCAGAGCTCTGTGGGGAGAGTGCAGGAGAGAATAGGGGAGGGAGAGTACAGAGCAGGGGGGCAGAGGTGGGGGGGGAACGGGGAATAGAGGGTGATGGGGCTGTGGGGACATTAGGGAAATTGAGGCCTCTGAGGAGGGACAAGAAATAGAGTGCAGATGCCTGCCTGGGGTCAGCATAGCCACAGAGCCCACCGAATTCACACCTCGGTGCCAGACTCCCCACGTGCTCAGAGGCTGGGGACACGCTGGCCTCACTCACTACTATCTTCCAGCACCCTGCACAGTCAGTAAAGAGTCACAGGATAAAAGATCAGTTCCTTTAATAACTTAAATAACTTAAAAATAGAAATAGAAAAGTAATTCATGTTCATTGTAGAAAACAGTAGCCATAGGTGAGCGTCAGGAAAAAAAAAGAAATATTGCCCACCCCACCATCCAGAGAGGGTAAGTCTTAACAAATGGGTACATAACTGTGCAGGTTTACTCCTGAATGCGTTTTTTTTTTAACTTTTTTTTATTGTATAATATAATATATAGACAAAGCAAAGAAAGAGAAAAGTAGTAATTTTCAAAGCACTCTTCAACAAGTATTACAGGACAGATCCCAGAGTTTGTCATGGGCTACCATACAATCCTCTCAGATTTTTCCTTCTAGCTGGTCCAGAACATTGGAGGCTAGAAGGAATAAATTATTTTAATCATCACAATCAACTTTTTTGTGTGTGTGTGAAAAAATAACATATATACAAAAAAGCAGTAAACTTCAGAGCACATCACAACAATTAGTTTAGAACAGATTTCAGAGTTTGGTATGGATTATTTACAATTCCACAATTTTAGGTTTTCACTTCTAGCTGCTCTAAGATACTAGAAACTAAAATATCAATATAATGATTCAGCAATCATACTCATTTGTTAAACCCTACCTTCTCTGTGTAACTCCACCATCAACTTTTATCTTCCTCTCACTCTTTAGGGGTTTTTGCGCTATGCCCATTCTAACATTTTCATGTTGGAAGGGGCTGTTGATAATATGGGGTAGGGAGACGGGACTAACTGATGTTCTGGAGAGGCTGGGCCCTCTAGGTTTCAGGATTTATCTGGACCAGGGACCCATCTGGAGGTTGTAGGTTTCTGGAAAGTTATTCTAGAATAACCTTTGTAGAATCTTACATAATGCCCTAGGTGTTCTTTAGGACTGGCTAAAATGGTTTGGGTTGAGATTTGGCAAGTTATGATAGGTAGCAATGTCTGAGTGCGTATTTTATAAAATGAGGCATAACCACGAGGCCAGCATACCACCATGCCCTCAGATGACGTCCATAGGCTCCATCACACATCTACAAGTAAAGTAAAGATGGCCACGTGATGTTCCTTTAAGCTAATGTCCCTCTCTTGATTGAGCCCAGGCCCTATATTTTAATACTATAGGTAGTTTCTTCTCACTATTATAACTATTATGATTCAAATCCGCCCATATTCTAGAAGTGAAATCGGTAATGTTCTAGAAGTGCAGTTGCTAAGTCAAAGGGTCTTCATGTTTCTCAAGGCTGTTTGCTACATGTTATGACATTGTCCTCCATAAATATTAGCTGTCCTCCGTAAGTATTAGCGCTTTTACACTCTGCCCAGCTGTGTGTCAAAGGACCCATCTCCTTTTACTCTTGCCAGCACTGACTTTAATTTTCTTAGAGAAATCTGTGCCAGTCTGCGGGGTGAGAAAAGGATGGCTTTGTATTGCTCAGTTTGCATCCCCTGTGGCAGGCAAGGCCGGGCTTTCTGCCATGTGCTCACTGGTTTCTGGTTTCTCCTCTGGAAGCATCCGTTGTGTGTTGTTTCCCTGGTCTGTGCAGAATCTGGGCCCATAAGAAAGGCTGCCCTCTGTAGACAAGCCTTTGCCCCTTTGCCTCCTCCTTCTTGAACCTCTCTCCCCCCGCCCGCAACCCACAACACTTGCCGCAGTTCTCCACTGAGTCCCTCTGCCTCAGGCTTGCCTGCGGAGGCCACTCAGACTCCTGGGGGGGCCACCTATGGCCACTGCTCTGCTGGCTCTTGCCTCTTGGGACAGGCGACATGTTCTGCCCATGTTGTTTAGAAGCCAGTTCGCTTCAGCAAGCACTCGACAAGGTGGTGGGCAAAGCCAGCTCTGGGGTTAGACCAGCCAGGCTGCCATGTCTCCCCTGCCCTTTCAAGCTGTGTGACTTTGGGCAAGTCGCTAAACCTCCTGGAGATAGCTGAGAGTTAGCAGCCCTGCCTTTCATGGTAGTGTGAGAATGAGAGGTGCTCACCTGAGCGTGGTGGCCAGCTGGCTGCCAAGCCGTTGTCATTGTCATGGGCAGTGCTGGCATCTTCTGGAGGGACAGCAGTTCCAGCAGCGAGTGTTTGGCATACCCAGCGGTGGTGCTGGGCATGAGGGCTCACAGTCGGAGAACTGATAGTAAATGTACCATGAGCAGCACAGGCTGCGACCCTTCCAGAGAACAGGGGGGCTTCCCAGAGGCTGCAGCGATGGCTGGATGGTGGTGCTGTCGAGAAGAGCTGGGCAGAGAGGCCACTGCAGGCAACATGCTCATGCCTCAAGGCATGTGTGTGGTCTCTCTCGGGGTGCAGGTGGGGGGTATACTCCTCAGGAGCAGGGACCATTTGCGGGGTACCTACTATGGCCAGGCAATGAGCAAAGCTCTTTCCCTGGGTTATCTCGCTAGACCCGCGTAGTTAGGGATGTTATTAGGTAAGGAAATGGAGCACCTGCTAGTAGAGCGCAGTGCATCGAAGTGCCCATTGGCTGCAAGTGGCAAAGCCCTGATTGGAAAGCTAGAGCCCCTGGTCCAGATGTCAGTACAGATTTGCTGAAGAGATGTTCTAGATGGCGTCAGTTAGCATTTGGAGAGTAGTTCTGACACTTTAGGGGCAACCTGGGAACAGAGGCTCCACTCTGTAGGTCGGGGAGGGGTCAGGGCAGTGGTCCTGGGGAGAAGTCCTGACATTAGCATTTCTGAAGTACAGAGGCCCCAGGGGCTTTGAGCTAGCTGTTGATAACCAAATCCCAGAATGGCAGAGCAGGGGGGCCCTTGGGGCTATCTAATCTACCCCTCCTACTGAGCAGTTGGGGGCCTGAGCCCAAGACGGGGTGACTTGCCAAGGACACACAGAGCTAGCAATGAACTCTGACCTCTGACTTCTTCTGAATTGCAAGGAGCTATTGAAACTCCTTTTTCTTTCCTTCTTTGTCCCTCTGTGTTTGGGGCCAAAGGGATTTTGACAGGTTCCCTAAGGCCTTGTTTAAAAAAAACAAAAAGGCAAAACATCCAGCTATTGGATTGCTTTATATGTTAAATGTTGTGTCTATGAAAATTACTTGGTGATTATTTTTGTGCCTGTAAACCTTTGGGGGATAGAGCCCTCCCAGCAGGATCTGTGTCCTTAAAATGGGCCACTGGTAATTTTCAAGCTCTCTGTCAGATGCTGGAAAAGCCAAGCTAATTGAGATCTCCCACTCCCTGCCTGCAGCGCTGGGGAGCTGGGCAGGGACAAGTGGGGCATGTGCCCAAGCCAGGATCTTATTAGTTATTTATACATCCAAATTCAGTTGTAGGGGGGAGAAAGCGTGGGATGTAATTCAGAAGCAAATCTGCGTGGGTTTTGAATTTCAGGAACATGTGTCTTGTGTACCCGCTTCTACAGTTCTTGCTTTCGGCATCAGACTTCCATCCCTACCCCACTGTCCGGGGGTCTCCTCTTGGCCCACAAGGGATTCCCAGTGCCTCATCCTTCAGCAGAGGCATTCAGAAGCCAGCACCACTGGCCTCCCCCAGCCACCAGTGCCGATTTTGAGCCACAAATGAGTCATGAGCCCTCCTCCATTTTCCTTTTGCCAAACTGCTTCTTTGCTTACCTCTTCCAGCCTTTCAGATACTGGTTGTTGACTTTTAGGACACCCAAGCTTTTTGAGGGTCAGCTGCTAGCCACTGGTGTGTGCACCTCACCTTCCAGGGCATTCACAAGCCCTGCAGGGGGCAAGCTTTGTGGTCCCCTGCAGTGATGTTATCCCTGACAGCCTGCACTTTGAACTTTGACACCTACTCGTGTATTCATGGTGAGGCCCACTTTGCATCATGTTCAGTGAATGATGGGATGTAAATATTGAGCCAGCAAGAAAGAGAGAAGTGAGAAGTGTGCGATGGGTGGGGGTGGGATAGGGACAGGTTGGAGCCCCACGTGGGGCATCTGGTCTCTCTGTAGCTCCTGGCTGAGTCCTGGGCTGACCCGAGAAGGTGCTCAGTGGATACTTGGAGGGACTCGTAGGACCTGCTCTCAGAGACTGGCTTGAAGCCCACAGCATGTCCCCTCTTTGACCAAACTGATTCCAATTATCTTCCATGGATTTCCTGAGGACCCCACTATGTGCCAGGTGTTTGAGTGCTGGGGGAGACAGAGAATATAGTTCTGGGACAGAACCACGTTTTTTTGACCTAAGAACTCCTTCTGCCATGTTGGGGGGGGTTTCTTCAGGCAAAGCAGTGATTCTTCTTTCCCCAGCATGCCTGAGGGATTTGACCCACTCTGTGTCACCTGGAGGGGGAGGACTGCTCCCCTCACACACGCTTGGAGGGGGAGGATTGCTCCCCTCACACACACCTGGAGGGGAAGGACTGCTCCCTCACACACACCTGGAGTGGGAGGACTGCTCTCCTCACACTTGCCTGGAGGGGGAGGACTGCTCCCCAGCATAGGACCAGGGGTGTCAACAGTAACCTTGCTTGTCCTTGTGACTTAGACACTTGAAAATGACCACAGCACAGCCGGCTTAACCCTCAGACAGGAATAACTAGCAGCAGGCTGGTTAGGTGTCTGACTCAACACCTGGCAGCCTATGATGCCAGGACTGGGTGAGAATAGGTGATTGCGTCGACCTTTCAAGTGTGATCTGGCTCCTGGACGCCCTGTCCATAGTCTTCTAAATCCACCTCTTCATCCGTGACGCACACGCTGTGCCCTCCATCTGCCAGTGACCCCACCCCGGAGCTCCTTCTATCCTCTGCACCCTCTGTTCTTCTCTCCCACTGATCCTGCCCAGCAACAGCTGTACTGTAGTATCCCCTGTCTTCGCAGGAACAGCCTCTGGAGGCCCTACTTCGCCTCTAGGCTCCACCCCACTTCTCTGCTACCACTGCAGCAACATATGCTTTCTTCCTGGGCTTTGTCCCCTCCACCCAAGCACCACTTGTGTTCCCTTATGGCCTCCACGTCACCCATAGTCCCTCGCCATTGTTGGGCCTCACCATTCTTGTATTGTCACTGGTGTTTGTCACCATAGATCCCTCTCTCCTAAAACCCCTCTTCACTTGGCTTCTGGGACACTCTTCTCTCTTGGTACCAGCTGCTCCTCTTCTGCCTCCTTGACTGGCTTCTCCTTACTGCCCACTTCTAGCCTTTGCAGTGCCCTGGGCTGTGTCCTCAGGTGTAGGCTGCTCTCTCTTCACTCAGCTCCTCTCCCCAAGGCTTTCTCCTCAAGGACACAGCCCCAATCCCATCTGCATACTCTACTCTTTTTTAAAAAAAAGTTGAACCATAATTTACTTACCATAAAAGTTAACCTTTTAAAGGGTTTTTTGGTATATTCACAGAGTTGTACAACCATTTCCACTATCTAAGTTTAGCATGTTCTCATCACTCCAAAGAAAAGCCTCATCTCCCAGCCCCTCCCCCAGTACCCAGCACCCACTAATCTCCTGCCTCTGTGTGTTGACCTGCTCTGGACAGTTCTCTAAGTGGAATCTATACCAGATGACCTTTGGCATCAGGCTTCGTTCACTTGGCAGAATGTTTTCAAGGTTTGTGTTAGTTTGCAAGCTGCCAGAATGCACTACACCAGAGCTGGAATGACTTTTAAAAAGAGGAATTTAATAAGTTACAAGTTTGCCATTCTAAGCCTATAAAAACGTCCGAACTAATGTGTCCAGGTAAAAATGCTTAATTCAAGAAAGACTGATAGGTCTGGAAGAGCTCTGTCAGCTGGGAAATCACCTGGCTGGCATCTGCTGGTCTCTTGTTCCTGGGCTCTGTTGCTTTCAGCCTCTGTTTCTGTGGGGGTTCCTCACCTTGCTTCTCTGGGGCTGGCTTTCATCTCTTGGCTTCCCTTGGCTCTCACCAGGTTCTGGCTTGCTTAACATCTCATGGGAAGGTAACTGGCAATGCCTGCTGGGCTCCAAGCATCTCCAAACATCCTTGTCTCTGCTCTCTCTGTTGGCTCTGAAGTTTCTGTGGGCTCTCTGTCACTCTGTCAGTTCTGACTCTCTCCAAAATGTTTCCTCTTTTAAGGGATTCCAGTAAACTAATCAAGACCCACCTGGAATGGGTAGAGTCACGTCTCCATGTAATCAAAAGGTCACACCCACAATTGGGTGTGTCACATTGCCATGGACATAACTTAATCAAAAGTTACTGCTCTACGGTATTGAATTGGATTAAAAGAAACAGCTGCCTCCACAAAATTGAGTCAGGATTGAAACATGAGTTTTCTGGGGTACGTAATCTTTTCAAACCAGCACAAGATTCATTCAGGTTTTAGCATGCCATCAGTCCTTCAGGCCCAGCTCTCCTCCACAGCTGCCTCTCGCCATTCCTGCTTATATAGTCATGGGCAAAGGACGAAGGCCTGTTCCCCAAGTTTCCAAACCTCAGTCCTCCTTGGCTCCCCATCTTAGTCCATAATCAGTTTTCCTGGTGCTCAATCTCAGACCCTGGCCTCATTAGCTTCTCTCCCATGCCGTCTTTCTCCATCTCAGGTGCTGTCAGGTTTGTCTGACACACAGCCAGATCTGACCACTTCCTACCCTGTTCCCACTCCCACTTGGTCCACACTCACCATCCTCTCTCCCCTGCTCCTCAGGCCAGGGCCCTCCAAACTCATCTCCGTGATTTCTTTTCTGCCTCCTTCTGTCTCTTCTGCTGTCAGTGGCCTGAGTGATCCTGGTAAACTGTAAGTCATGTCTTTCCTCTGTTCAGAACCCTCCAGGAGCTTCCAGATCACCTGAATTAAAAGTCAAAGTTCCAAGCCTGGTCTGGAAGCCCTGACCCATTCTGCCCCTGCTGTTTCTCTCTGATCTCAGCTCCTCCTGGTCCCTGACACTCAGCCTTCCAGCCACAGCCACTGCCTTAGCACAGCTCAAACCTGTGGCTCCTATTCCTGGCTTGGCCCTCCCCGAGGTCTGGCTGGCTCCCCTCTGCCTTCAAGCCTCTGCTTAAATGTCTCTCCCCACAGGGACCTTCCTGGGCATCCTCCATCTAACAGCCTCCCATCTTCTGCGTGCTGCTTTGTCCTTCACTGACTTACTGCCACCTGACTGCATGCATGTTGATTTCCATTTCTTACTTCTTTGTTCCTTCCCCCTTCAGAAGCAAGTGGCTTAAAGTTGGGGACTTTGTTTTGGCCCTAGCACTCGGTATAGTGTCTGTGGTACCTGGAGATTGCTTAATTAAGAGTTGCTCATGAATGAGTGATGAACAGATGAAGGAATGAATGACCCTAAAGGGCTCTGCAGGGCTTGAGGAATCCCTGAAATGGCCCACAGGCTGTTGTTTATGTGTGTGGATAAGCACCTTTGGGGCAAGGGGAGGCCGTAGCAGCCGTCAGATTTCCAGTTTCTCATGACTCAAGGCATTTCAATAAAGGATTATTTCCCCAGATAAAACCATGGACTTTTTCATTCTCTCTGAAGGCAAGGCCTTTCTGTGGCGGTGGGGAAAGATCCTACACTTTATATTTAGACAGACCTAGGTTTTAATTCCAGTCCAACTCCAAGGCTTTAATCAAATTACTTAACCTCTCAGGGCTTCAGGTTTTTCCCTCCATAAAGCCTAGCTTATAGGATTATTAAGAAGCCAAAAATGAAATGGTTGAAAACCCCTATTACTGTGTCTCGCACATAATTAGTGCTAAGTTAAGGCCCTCATAAGTATTATTTTCTTCCTTATTCTACTGAAGAAAGAGAAACAAAGAAGCCTGTCCCATGCCTGAGCCCCCTCATTCAGTGATGGGCTGATGTGACGGCTCGATGTCAGTGGATTCAGAACAGCTCCCCACCCTACCTGGTGTGATGCAGGCAGCCTGCACCCGATTGTGGGGTGTGCCAAGCTCCTGGGGGGCTTGACGCTGCCTTGTCTGGTCTCCTTAACACAGGGCTGGAATGGTGACCTGGGTCTTAGGTGGCATGCACAGCTGCTGCTACAAGAGGCAGCCCAGGGCTTTTGGGAACAGGCCCCCACTCCTCTCCCTGTGCCTCTATCTCCTGAGCAAATGTGTCCTGGGCTGTGTGGAAGATGGAAGATGGTAGTGGGGATGATTTAATTATTTAAGAGAACAAATTGTTTTCAAGCACCCTGATTTGCATGCTGGCTCTTAACATGCTAATTGCAAACCATCCTTCTTGGCTCTGGCAGCAGCGCCCCAGCGAATCTCTCTAGTTGGCTGTTCTGTTTGCATTGAGGCTATTACACAGCTATTTCTCAGCCATCACTCAGGCTGTTTGAAGTCCAGTCTTCTTCCCCTAACCTCTGATTGGTGTGCAGCAGGGTCCCTCATTCAAGGGTGCAGGGCTGGGGCTGCCCCCGAGGCCAGATCCGGGCCAAGAAGGATTGTTCTCTGGTCTCCCGGACCAAGGCAGGTGTGCTGTGTACAGAGGGATCTACTGGTTCTAAAGGGCTGTGTTTGGGCCCACTGTGAAAAATCCATGTTTCTCTCAGCCAAGAATCTTCCTTTGAACTTAGCACCAGAGCATGGACAAAGGAGGGGAGGAGGGCAAAGGAAGCCAGTGCACATCTTCGGGCAGCCAAGCACAGAGGAGACGAGGGCCATGGAGTCAGAAAACCGAGAAGGTGGCAGCATCCAGCTTTGGCGGGTGGCAGTGCATGGGGTGAGCAAGGGCAGAGCGGGGCAGGGTTCCTCCTGTTGGGCCCCTCCTTGGGTGGAGGCAGGTAAGGGAGCAAGTTCAGCCCCAGACATGCTGAGAGAGACTCCTCGGGGGTCCTGGTGGAGGTGGGTGCAGGGGCAGGGTCTATAGGTTGGAGACAGAGTGGGGTCACTGGCCACAGAGGGTGGTTGAAGACATCCCAGAGCATGAATCACCCAGCGAGCATGAGTGAGGGGCATTTGGTGCTGTGACGTGCGTGCCAGAGGTGGAGATGCAAAGCAGGGAGCCATCATGTTCACAGCCTTTCACTTATTGAGCTGTTATTAGGCCCCGATTGCCCCCAGCACCAATCACCACCCCAAATTACCACCCTGCCCCTATATTTCAGGCCTTCTCAGAGAAAGAGCAGAAACCTCTGTGGCCAGCACCCAAGCAAGGGGCCAGAGCACAAAGAGGAGGGGCAACTTGTTCTGCCGGGGTGGGGATGGCTTCATGGTGGAGGTGACATCAGAGGCGGGGCTTCCAGGACCAGGGGCATTGGTGTACAGTAGGAGAGGAATAGGAGCAGGCCTGGGCCCTCAGGCACAACCAGGAGAGGTTGGCCCAAACAAGAGCAGGAGGACAGCTGGGCTCAACCTCTTCAGGCTAAAAGGTAGACCTCAGAGCCTTCCTTAGACCTGCCCCTATTCCAGAGGGCCCTGCTCTCACCTGGCCCTGGCCTCATTTGTTCTTCTGCAGGCCCAGGATTGTGCCCACCCTGAGCCTACTCCCACCACCTGGGCCACACTTGGGGATTTAGCAGCCCGGAATCCCTTTCTGCACTCAGAGCCTGTGCAGCTTCTTTCCCAGGCCTGTCCTCCCAAGGAGTAGCCCTTGGCCAGGATGCAGTTGGAGCAGGAGAGGCATAAGTATGTGGATGTGAGGACCTCAGGACACAGCTGGGGGTTGCGGGGTGGGCAGGCCAGAGGCTCCCCATTCACCCCATTCAAAAAGTCTAAACCTGAGCTTGGCCTTCCAGGTCACTGTGAACATGTAATTGTCAAGTTAGCATAAAACAAATGTTCTGTCCTGGATTTTTTTGCTTGATTTATGCTTTTAAATATTTAACCATGTGTTAGATGCCCCCTCTCGCTTGCACTTTTGCCCTGAGCCCCACAAGTGTTGTGGGCGCCCCTGACTGGCCAGCAGGTGCTGCTCCCCAGCGTCCCCAGCCAAAGCCGCGGCTGCAAACCCTGTGCCTGCCCGGAATGCGGCACGGTGATCTGAAATTGCTTTCCTGTTAATTAAGCAAACAACACGGCAGGCAGCCATTTCCAAGTTGCTTTTTAAAAATCACATTTTTCTCTTGGAAGGCGTGTCATTGGCCCATAGAAGTAGGTGCCACTTCTACAGGAAGAGGCTGATCAGCCAAGCTGGGGGGGTGGGGCAGGGAGTGGTAACTGGGCGAGACTGGGAGGAGGTGAGGGCTGATGAGACAACCAGGCGGAGAGACAGCTTCTAACCCCAGTCTCTCCCACCCACAGCAGTTCCCCTCACCGGGATGGGGTCTCAGGACTTACTTGACTTAAGGAGAGACAGTCAGCAGGTGTTTGTTGTGCTGACTAGATGTGAGCTCCTGCTAGGGAGGCCAGCTATTCGGAACTGTCATGTCTGCCTGTGGCCGGTTGCATTTCCCTCGGATGATCATGATAATCCCTCTCCCTGACTGCCCATTAAGAGGTGGAATCTGTTTCTCAGCCCAGCCTCTGAGTGGCCTGACAGCTTCTGCTCTCTGCCTTTTGGAAGTCAGCCACCAGTGAGAAGGAGATCACAGTGCAGTGCTGGGGGAGGGGGGCCCTGAGATCAGGGGGAGGGAAGGGAGAACGGGGTGGGGGGGGCAGCGGGAGGAGGGCTGGCCGAGGTCACCAGGCCCCAGG
The DNA here is from genome assembly GCA_004026745.1 of Myrmecophaga tridactyla. NCBI lineage: Eukaryota > Metazoa > Chordata > Mammalia > Pilosa > Myrmecophagidae > Myrmecophaga > Myrmecophaga tridactyla. The sequence continues at coordinate 97,015 of PVIY010002972.1, forward strand.
GAGGAGAATCCATCTCGGAAGGGGTTATCCGGCATCAGCCCTCGATCAGTGCCACGTGGCTCAGGGAAGAACTGCCCAGCAGAGCCTTTCCTTGTAAGCCACCGTGTCTTGGAGGAGTTTTCTATGCAGTAAACTGTCATCAGAGTACCTCCCCTACCTCAAGGTTCCCCTTCAGCCTCCTCTACAGGCAGGAGGGAACCAGCTCATTTTACTAGATGGCTGTGCCCTCACCTTATGGCTGAATATTGGAGCAAATGGGTCTTGCCTTTATAGACAAAGCAGAGCAGGTACACTTTGGTTTCTGGCAGAGAACCTCATTTTCTTGGCTGTCTGGTCCCCATCTAAAATCCTGTTGCATGGAAATGGAGGAGGATGTTTGCAGGCTGCAGGGTACAGTTGCTGTCATAAACCATAGCCGGGAGCACAGGATTATAGGGAGTCTCCCTGCCCCTGAGCCACGTCCCCATCTCCCTGCTCCTGCTGTGACAGGCTATTGCAGGAGGAGATCTTGCTGCCACTGGGATCTCAAGCTGTCAGTCTTACAACCGATCTGACTTCCCACTGTGCGTGGCTTCTGGAGGAATGCAGCCAAATTAGCAGCCACCTCCCCACTGGCTTTATGTTATTTATCTATCACTATTTCCTCCTAACCCTGATTTCACATCATTTTATTTTATTTTTTTTTAATTATTTTTGGAAGCCTATTAAAATCATTTGGGAACAAGGCAGGATATGAGTGAGAAAATAAAGGGCTGAGGGATGCAGCAACTGTCTTGGGAGGTATCTTTAGAAGTGCACGTAGCAGGCGCTCAGAAAGGCCTGCTGAATGAGTGAAGGAAGGCGGCCTGCCGACCCCAAGGCTCCCAGGCTCCAGGAAACTCACACAGCAATGGGTGCTCAAAGTCAGTGTGTTGTGCACCCTGGCCAAGGAAGGGTCGGGCTGATGGGGTGCAGAAGAGGGGGCCCCTGACCTGAGAGTTCACCCAGGCCTCAGACTCCAAAGGCCATTCTGTGCTTCCCACTGCATGTCCCCTTACTGCAGCGCATGCTTCTTCCATCTTAGGTGGAAGAAAGCTCCTTCCTTCAAAACAAAGCAAGAGGCTTAGCTTCCCTTTGACTTCACCTGCAGGCCCAGGCAGCCTCAGGCCACTCAGCTCAGTGGTGGGCCCGCCCCAGGAGGGGGCCATGTCTCGCCAGGTCCACTGCTTAGGGCCTTCCTTGTTTGTACTTTGAAACAGACTCAGTGTACCCAGTCCTCTCTCCTCATCCTTCTCCAAGCTGAGCTTTGGTCACCGGGAACTGATTCTTCATCTGCTCAAAAGGCAGTCACAGCACAGCTGCCAAATGGAGCAACAGGCCCATACCTAATAGAATGCTCAGCATCTCCAGTTAGGAGGCTAGTGCCAACAGCCCCTCTGCTGACCAGCTTAATGTCTTGCCCCTGCCCCCGTCCAGAACTTCCCTGCCCCATTTGCCCTGTTAGGTGTCTGCTGGAGGGACCCCCGTAGGCTAAGCTGATCCTGGGCCTGCCTTGGTGCACCAAGACCTGGAGAGGGAAAGGGGCTGGTCCAGGATGACATAGCAAGGACACCCACTCCAGGCCTCCACACTCAGCTCTGCACAGTTTCCCTTACGTCTGAACACAGAGCAGGCCCTGTTCTCCTTTGCTTTCAATTTCAGTCTCTCTATCACTCTCTTTCACACAGATGTACATGCACACATGCGTGTGTGCGCATGCATGCACACACACACCCGTTCCTCTGTGGGAAGGAAGTTGCTTTACAGTGAACTTTCTAAACTTTCCCTTCCCATCCACTCTCCAGTGTGGCTACTGATTTGATTTTCATGTGAAAGCACCCCCCATTGGTACCCAAAGGCAGGTATCTTTTATGATGAAAATCACTTGAGGACAGAATTTGAGCAGTTTCAATGATTTCCTTGTACCCACACTCCACTGTGTGGTTTAGTTCCTTCAGGCAGGGCCCAGGCCTGGACAGACAGACACACTGACAGAGCAACCAGGTCTCCGTTCTTCAAATAACACCAAGTTCACCTCCTACTTACAACAGCATTACAGGCAGGACAGTTTCTCAATGTAAGTATATTAATACATTTCTTTTTTTCTTCATTGCATAAATAACATAGTTGTAACAAATGACATTTTCCCAAGAGAGAAATGATTCTACCATCCCTTAACAAATGCATCTGTTATTTCCATTTTCTCCCAAACCTGTTTGTATCAGTAGATTCTTGTTAATAGATTATAATCAATTTAGAGAAATGAGGCCAACTCCTAGGAAGGATTGTGAGCCAGAATGTGATGTGGCTACCTTGTGTGAAGCAGATAAATCCTAAGAACAATCAGAAACGAGAGAGTCAACATGTGCTAGGCATGCTTTAAGGGGCCCCTGGGTCCCCAGGGAAGAAGACCTCTCTGAAGAGGCCCCTGTGCTGGGAACCGACGATGGGAAGAATCCAATCCTGGGAGAATCCAATCCTGAGAACATCTGAGCCGAGTGCTCCAGGCTGACAGATGGGGGAACAGCAAGTGCAAAGGCCCTGGGGTATAAACAAGCTCAGTGCATTTGAAGGGCAAAAGGAAAAACTGTAGGCAAGGGTGGAAGGATAGCGAGGCATAGGAACCAGGATATATGGAATCTTGCAAGGACCCATAAGCAGTTTACATTTTTATACTAAGTGAATTAGAAAACCAGTGGAGTTTTTTGTATGTTTGTTTGGCAAAACATGTATAACATAAAACTTGCTTCTTGAACCATTTTTAAGTGTTAAAATTTGCAACATTAATTACATTCACAGTGTTATACAGCCATCACCAGTATCTATTTCCAATTTTTTTTCGTCACTTCAAACAGAAACTCTGTAAACATTAAGCAACAACTCTCCAAATGCCCCCTGCCCCAGTCCCTGGTAACCTCTGATCTGTTTTCAGTCTCTGTGAAATTCTCTTCTAGATATTTCATATAAATGGAATCATACAACATGTGGTTGTTTGCATCTGCCTTATTTTACTCAACCTGATGTCTTTAAGGTTCATCCCTGTGTTAGCATGTCTCAGAACTTCATTCCTTTTTATGGCTGTATAATGTTCCATCATATGAGTAGACCCACAATCTATCTGTCAACTGTTGATGGACGCCTGGGAGGTTTCCACCTTTGGGCTACTGTGAACATGCTGCTGTGAATATACATATACAAGTAGTTGTTTGAGTCCTGCTTTCAGTTCTTTGGGATCTATACCTAGGAGTAGAATTGTCAGGTCATATGGTAACTATGTTAATTTTTTGAAGAAGCACCAAAGTGTTTTCCACAGTAGCTTCATCATTTCATATTCCTACCGGCAGTGCACAAGGGTTCCAGTTTCTCTGCATCCTCTCCAATACTTGGTATTTTCTGTTTTGTTTTGTTTTTTTTCTAGCCATCCTATTAGGTGTGAAATAGTGTCTCATTGAGGCCTTGATTTGCATATGCCTAATGGCTGATAATGTTGAGTATCAGTTTATATGGTTATTGGCCGTTGATATATCTTCTTTAGAGAAATGTCTGTTCAAGCTCTTTGACAATTTTTAAATTCCATTGCTTGTCTTCTTGTTGAGTCAGTTCTTTATATATTTTGAATATTAAACCCTTATCAGGTATATTAATTTTCAACTATTTTCTCCCATTTTATGGTCTGCTTTTTTATTCTCTTGATGGTGTCCTTTGATGAACAAAGAATTTTAATTTTCATAAAGTCTAATTTCTGTATTTTCTTTAGTTGTCATATTTAAGAAATCATTGCCAGACTTAAGGTCATGAAGAATTACCCATATGTTTACTACTAAGGGTTTTATGGCTTTAGCTTTATATTTAGGTGGTCAATCCATTTTGAGTTAACTTTTGATTGTGGTGCAAGGTAGGGGTCCCACTTAATTCATTTGCCATGTGGATTTCTAATTGTCCCCAGCACCATTTGAGGAACAGACTATTTTTCGCCCATTGAGTGGACTTGGCACCCTTTTGAAAATCAGTTGACCACAGACGTGAGGGTTTATTTCTGGTGTTCAAGTCTCTTCCATTGGTCTAAGTGTCTATCTTTATGCCACTAACACACTGCTTTACTGTTTTGATTTTGTAGCTTTGTGGTAAGCTTGGAATTGGAAAGTGTGACTCTTGCAATTCTGTTCTTCTTTTTCAACATTGTTTTGGCTATTCTGGGGCTACCAGAGGTTTCTAAGCAGGGAAATTTCATGATGTGACTTGTTTTCAAGTGGTCCCTGCAGCAGTTCCGTGGAACTGAAAACAGAATCGGGGAAGCAGGAGGCAGTGATTCAGGTGAGAGAGTGAGAAGGTGCTTGGCTCTGAGATGCTTTAGGGGGACTTGCCATCCTACTGAAAGAGTGGGCGAAGGGATGAGTATGGGGAAGTGTCCAGGTGGTCCCAGGACCAGAATGTTCGTGGGGCTGGGTTGGAGAGTAGGCAGTGGAAAGGTTGTGTCCCATGCTGAGCCTGGAGACTGGTGAAAGCCGGCCAGGCCAGGCGTGGCAAAGGTGCCCCAGGCGCAGCATGGGTGGGGATTCTTGGTGGCCCTGGGTGGGCTACTCAACTTCCCTGAGCCTCTGCTTTCTCATCCACAAGTTAGCTGCAGCACTGGTACAGGATTAGGTGAAAGTACACTCCTGGTTTCTAGCAGGGGGCCTGGCACACACAGAAGTCAGCGACCGGAAGCTACTGTTGTCCCTACTCTGAGCAATGAGACGCAAGGAATAGCTTCCAGGATGCCTAACAAATTAGCCCCCTGGGATCTTTGCCTCTAAAACCCATGGTGAGCCTCTTCAGTCAAATCACACTGCAGAGTATCCTCCCTGGATAAATCACCCAGGTCCTCAGGCTCCAATTTCCCCAACTGCAGAGCGCAGCTAATTGGGCTTTCAGGTCCCCGGTTCAGTCTCACAAGCATTTAGATAGCAAGCAAGAAAGGATGATAGGTTCCTTGTCTCTAGGCTTTGAGCCTGAGGGGTCAGCTGTACTGGCTGGGAGTTTCTCAAGCTATTTAGGATTCAGGTGTCTGGCTCGGTCCTGGCCCTGAGGCCCCACCTTCCGTGGGACTGCTGCTCCCATGCTGCCAGTGTGCCTCTCAGGGTTCTCATGAGCACATGCATTGGCCATTTCCAACCATTTGAAGGAAGGGGCTTTCCAGGAGGCTTATTCGGCTTGTGCCCAGGGACCGTCCTGTCCTTTGCCATGTGCCTGGCTTGTGGTTCCATCCACAGCTCAGTCCCTTCTGCATCTGCTGGGCAGGGCTTTCTGTGCCTGCCCCACAGAAATGACAATCTGTGGGGAGGCTGAGCTCTGGTGTATGATGTGACACAGAAGAGAAAGCCAGAGCTTCAGTCTTGGGCCATGGGAGAGAAGCCAGAGAGGGGGAGGCTGGGAGAGTTCTGAGAGGTGGAGAGAAGTAAGCCCAGTGGGCACTGTGGTCAGGAGGGACCCCATGCAGCAGGCACAGGAGGGGCAGAGGCTGTCACGGTATGCCTGCACCCAGCCCTGGGGAGGGCTCCATGGGGCCCCCTCCTGCCACTTGCATAGCAGAACTGTTTTTAGCTCTGCAGAAAACCAGAGAGCATCCCAGGCTCTGAGTACCAAGGACCTACTCAGGGCATCCAGCTGGTGGGGTTAGGGTTCGGGTGCCAGGACCTGTGGTCTGAGTGCCTGCTCCACCCGCCAGGGAGTGACAGCAGAAAGGGCGACAGAACAGCGAACAGCTTTTGGCCATAGACTCAGCAGGCTCTGCAGTCAGGGTAGGGGCTGGATGGAAGAGCCGGAGGACAACTGGTTCCTGTTTGTTGACTGGGCTGTGGGCCGCTTTGAAACAGCAAACCCCAAGGTTTTTGGGGGACTCAGCAAGATCTTACAAAGGGCTCCCCTCCTTTGCCATCTCCCCAGAAAAAGGAAAGACCAGGTTTTGGCTGGGGTGAGATGTAATGGTGCCTGGAGGGAGGGACTGTAACTCCCCTCCCTGAGGGGACCAGCAAGAGGCACAAGGGTCTGAGCCCCATCCTCTCCTGGCTCCCTGGCAGCGCTAATTAAATATCCTGGCTGTCAGGTTAGAAGCCCACCTTCCTGACTCCCCAGGGACCAGGTTGTCCCTCCAGCTGCCTGCATGCCGGGATGGGCGGAGCTAAGTGGCTAAGTGTCCCCGAGCAGATGGAGCCCCAGAGCCCGCTCAGGGAGGCATATGTGTGCCAGCTGCTGGGCCAGAGCAGGGCAGCCCCTTTTCACATGCACATATTTACCAGGTGCCTCCTGTGGGCCAGGCCTCGCTGAGAGCAAAGCAGACCCAGCCTGCGTGGACAGTGAGGCCACCAGAACGGAGGGCAGCCCCTGGGGTGGGGCCACCCAGCCCTGGGTCTCCTCCTGTGCCTGGGGGCAGGTAAGAGGAAGTGACCACCCACCTCTGTCCACCCCGCTATATCTCTGAGGACCTTTGTGGTCTTTTATTTTTTATTCTCAGTTAATGAGAAACCAGTCTGCAAACAACTGTGAAGATTTGCATCTGCTTTTACACAGGGCTCAGTCTCGGCTTGTTGGGACAGGGATTGGATTTTCTCCCAGGTTCCCCCAGCCCAGGAATCAAAACCTTAGCAGCCCCTCATCCCTAAACTGAAATGCAGGGCCTGAGGATGAGGGAAAAGGCTGCTGCTTTATGTGCAGGCACAGACCTACAGTATCACCGCCAAATAGATGGAGAGGGCGCGATGCCCGCATCCCATCCCATCCTCAGCACCGACTGAGGCCACCGGGGTAAGGCAGGGACTCAGGGACCCCTATTCCCCATAGGAGCTGAGCCCAGGTATTCACAGGGCAGGGCTGGAAACCCACCTGGAGAGACCTGCCTGGGGGCTTGGGCAGCAGCTGGGAGGGGGTTGGGGGGCTCATGGAGGAGGAAGTGGTACCCCAGCCCTGAGGGATGGGAAGGACTTTTTAAAAAGTAATATTCAGTTTATTACAGTTGAATCCTTCCTCAAGCTTTTAAGTTAAATTTATACCCCTTATTATTCTATTTCTAAACTTAACATTTTAGTGTCTCTTTTAAGGAAGCCTTTGGTTAATGTTTGGATCAGTTGTAAACTTACTTAAATAAACTTCCTTGAACATTTAAACTGCGTTTACAAATGCAATATATTTGATTTCCTTTTTAAGTATCTCAGTTGTCTGCCTAAGTAAGCAGAAGCTTCCTGAGAGTACCTTTGTATCTCTAATAAATTCAACTAAGAAATGTGGAGAGACGTAAGTTCTGTTCAATGTTACAACTCCATACGATCCCTTAGCGAGATTTCATCCAGAACCTGTGTCTCAGTTGGTCACTCAGTTGCATGATATGTGTTGGGGCTTTGTAGAGCAGGCCGGGCCCCTTGCACATCCCTGACAGTGTCAGCGTTGCACATATTTTCTTGAAGGTACAGCCCTCCCCAGGGTCTGGGCCAGGACCCCAGCAGGGCCACGCTGCAGCTCTGATGGAGTGGAAACCTGGGGCCTCACCCGTGGTCTGGCCACGGCTTCGAGAAGGAGCTGGTGGTGCCACGCACACCCCTTAGATCCACGAGGGGCACCGCAGAGTTCTCCCGTTCGCATGCAGGTGACTTCCCTCCCCAGGTGCTGCTTGCCTGGCCATTACAGTTTTTTAGCTAGTAAACTATATAAATAAAGTCCCAAAGGATGGCTGGACAGACAGGAGGGTGTGTGGGTGCGCGGTCCTTTGCTCAGGTGACAGTGACACTGCCAGCAGGCTGCTGACTGTGCTGCTGGGCATGGAGCTGCTGGCCCCTGTCCGCCTGTGGGGAGAGCCAGCTCTCTGCCTCCTGGCAATCTTGGGGGGGGGGGTGCAGGGGTGGTGTCGGCCTCCTGGGAGCATTTAAAAACCAGTCTGGATCTGGAATTTGTGCTTCTTCCTGGGAAACCCACACCTGTGTCTGTTTGTGTTCCTTGGCCTTTGTTTAGAACAGCAATTCATCCATCCATCTAGACCCTGTTTTAAAATCACCAGGCTCTCATTCCTTGCCAGAAGAAACAGCTGTAGTCTAGCTCAGGAAGCAAAATCTGCCCTCTCCCTATTTTTCCAGGAATTTGAATTCCCACTAACTTCATCTTGCCCTCCTCCTTCTGTCCCCTATGGGGCAACCTGCTGCTGAGCTTTTGAACAATGGCCTGGGTTCAGACTCAGGTTCTGCCATTTGCTGTGCAGCCTAGGCAAGTTGTCACCTTCTCTGAACCTCAGTGTTGTTCTCTGTGAAATGGGGCACTTGCAGCTCCTACTGCACAGGGTTGCTGTGATGATAAGGACAGGGCTTGGCCCTTGGATGTGCTCAGGATACATCAGCTGCTGTCATCAGCCTGCACCACCACCAGAGCAGGAGCAGAATGAGAATTGGGCTCAGTTTCAAGGAGTCTAAGGCCTCCTTTGGGTTACTCTCTGGGTTCACGGAGGCTTAGATAGAGACCTCTGGAGGAAGGGGAGGTAGTACAAGTTTTGACAGAAGAAACTTGACTCAGATTTGACAATTATGACTTGGAGCCATTTCCATAATGTGCTTGGCTATTTGTGACGTAATCTGGGTTTTCTTCCTCTCCTGCCTCCTTCTTTGTTGCTGCCTTCCCCTTGTTTTGCCCCCACCCCCACATCACCCTCTAAAGCAAGATTTCCTTACCTGTGCTTTCCTGCAGACAACCCCCTTGCCCTGGAGACTCTGCCTTCTACCTCCTCCCTTTTGCTGGGTTATCCTTGTTGGTTCTCTAGCTTCAGCCCAGAAAACCCTTCCTCCAGGAAGCCCACCATCTAGTAGGTGCTTAATACATAGTGTGAGTGTATGAGGGAATGAGTGATTGCCTTGTCTTTGTCCCCTCCCCTGTTTTTGCATTTCCCAGCCATTCTGCCTTGAATGCCATTGGCTAGAGATGGTTTCTGGAAGCTAATACTTTGGCCCTGGTGCTGGAAGGGCTAGAGGTGGGCGGATAGATGGCGGATGGGAGAATGGATGGTGGATGGATTGATGGATGGTGGACAGATGGAAGGATGGACAGATGGATGCGTGGAAGATGGATGGCATACAGGCTAGTATTGGTTGAGTTTGTGAAGGAAGAAGGAGGAGTGTCCGCATCCTGTTTCCAGGGTTGGGGGTACAGGAGTACAGATAGCTAGGCAGACAGAAGGAGCTGTGGGATCACCTAACCTCGAGACACCACAAAGCTGAGGTCACCAACTTCAGTAAGTGAAACAGGGAGCACAATCAGATTGCGGGCAGTGGAGGGCTACCTGTGGGGGTTGAAGCCAGGTGGGCAGGGTACAGAAAGATGAGCCAGGGCCTGGCAAGTGATCTGGTTTCTTGAAGGGCCAGGTTTATCTATGAGCTAAGGGTAAATGGCCAGAAAAGATTGGGGTCAGCCCCAAAAAGGCCAGAGAATTTGGCTCAGTATCCCTGGCCTCTGGACCCCACAGAGATGCATTCTGTTTAGTTCCAGCTGCCATCCACCTCGCAGCTGAGGAATCTATTGTGATTTCCAGGCTAACACCTGACAGAATTGGGCCAGAGGATTCAGATTCACGGCTGGACAGGCTGACCGGGAGGCCTCCCAGTAACCTTTCTTCCTGTCTGTGCTCGCTTTGGCTGGAGCGGCAGCAGCCATCCCTGTTCCTGGGGATGGCCCTGGGGCCCTTTGTCCTGGTGCCTCCCCTTGTGCTTGGCAGCCCTCCCTTGGGTGGGCAGTGGGTCCTCCTTGCTGGCACCTGAGCCACACTTGTTTTCTCTGAGCGTCCTGTAGCAGCCAGGACCCCACCTGCCAGTGTCTCCTGCTGCTGCAGGGAGCCCCTGAGGTCATGTTGATCAAGGTGGGTGAGGCTCTGGACACGGGACCTAACCTTGATGTTCCTTGTCCATAAAGTGGGGACAGTGATAGTCCCTTTTCCACGGGGATCTTGTAGGGGTTTAGAACAGCACCAGGTAGCCAGCAAGCACTCGGGTGCACGGGAACTAATGTTATGCTGCCACAAGGGACTTGGGAAGCTGGAGGGCAGCCTGGAAGTTCAGGCGGGTTGTCTTCTTTCCTCCGTGCATTCTCTCATTCATTCATTCACAGACATTCACTGGACCAGAGATCCAGGAGCCTCAGCCCTGCCCTCTAGATGCCATAGATGTCTGGTAGGGTCATCTGGGGTCAAGGCTGGAGAGGGCTGTGGCTGCAATGCTTAAGTCTTCCTGAGGGAGGAGGGCTCTGTGGGCGCACAGGGGCCGTGAGGGTAGAGGGGCTGCTTGGCAAGGGGGACTGCTCCAGGGCAAAGGCTCTGGGGGCTCACACTGAGCAGGTGGGACAGCGCCTCCTTAGGGCCACTGCAGGGGTAGGGTGAGTGATGTTCTCAGACTCTCCGTGCTGGATGCCCTCTAGCACCCCAGCTGGCAGGGGTCCCCATCCCACCTTCCAGATGAGGAGATGCAAAAAAAATAAAAAATCACAGCAGCATTGTGGGTTGGGGGCCTGGCACTCTCCCCCCATCCAGGGCCCCTCCAGCCCCAGGGCTTTTCCATGCATCCTGTCTTTGCACATTCTCCAGACCTGCTCCTGCCTCAGCTCTGCATTCCTGGGACCAAGCAGCCCTTTCTCCAAGGACAGCTGGTAACAGTCTTGATGTCTCTGCCAAAGGCTCAGTTCAGGAAGCCAGATTGGCCCAGAAGGGTTTTACGCACTTGCTCCAGGATCAATACTTTCTTGCATTTGCTGGCATCAGTTGAGGGGAGCAGGAGTGGATCTGACGTATAGCCATGGAGCCCACTAGAAGAACATCTTCCAAGGGCGCAGCCTGGGACATTGCAGGGGACAGGACAAGTGTGGTTAAGCAGTCCCTCAGTACTCATCTTGGGAGGGCACTTGGGGAGATCCCAGGGCTCTCTGTCCTGCCCATCTTGGGAAGGCCACAGCAGGCAGTGGGGCCCCGGTGAGCCCTTTCTCCTCTGGCCCAGGGCTGCCGCGGGTGGCCCTGCCAAGCCGAAAGCTCCAGGGCCCTTTCTCGGTGCAGTTGTACAATGCAGAGCTGCTGCCTGGACCCAAATGCCTCCTCCACCAGCAGATGCAAGGGGGCAGCAGCCTGTGAGCAGCTCGCTTTTTATCTCTGCAGGGGTGGCCAAGTGGAAGGGTTGAAGGGGGATGAGGAGACGGGACCTGACAAGGGCATGGGGCAGGCCCTGGGAGACAGCTTTGCTTCCTGAATCTGGTAAATCACACCCATTCCCAGGAAAGAGTCCTAAACCTAGTGGATGTATCCAGCACTCTGGAGGGGATTAAACGCTCCCAGCCTCTGCAACTACTCAAGCTCTAGTCAGAGAAGTCCAGGCTGTGAAGGTCATGCCCCAGACATCCCCTCTGAATCAGTCCGGTAAGGCTGCCACTGTGAGGCCCTTGGGGACCAAACTGCACCCACCTGGAGAGCCAGGCTGCATGTCCTAAAGCGGCAGCCCCCCCCCTCCTCCCCCACAGCCCCCTCCTCTCCCTTCTTCTCCTTCACCTCCTCCTCCTCCTCCTCTTTCACCACCCCTGGGTGGGGCCATAGCTCAGCCTGCCCTTGGTTAGTGCAGCTCCTTGGGGTTGCCAGCTGGGGCCTGGGGCAAAGGGGCATGAGAGGGGCCTTATTAACCTTCTGGGTTCTCTGCTGCCCCTTTCCAGTAGGCCCACCATTCTCAGCACTCAGCAGGGAGCTGCTCTCCTGGCCAGGAGCTGCCCTGACCATGACCACAGCTAAGCCCTCTGTGCAGCTGCCCTGCTCCAGGACCTTGGCAGGCAGCTGCTGCAGGGGGCGCTTTTGTGCCTCGCGTCCTTCCAGTTTCTCTGTTCATGCTCTGGGATGTTATGGTTCTACCTGAAGTTTCTGCTGGCCTCACTGAGAGTCTGTTCAACTCAGTAAGGGCTGTGGGAGCACCAGCGGGTACCAGGCCCCTGGCTGGGTGTGAAAGGGGATGGAGAGGGGGAGGCAGAGGCAGGAGGGGCTCCCCACACGCAGAATGAGCAAACACGCTGCCTTCCCGCAAATGAAAGATGCTGGTGAGGACTTAGGGGTCCGAGCCCCGGGATGAGGATCAGGCAGTATATGCCTATTGTAAATCATGCAGTCCGTTCCTCTCAGGTCATGGATGGGATGCAGAGGCTCAGAGAGGTGGACTGATTTACCTTAAGTCACACAGCAAGGCATTGGTGGGCCGAGTTCATTCATTCATTCATCCTGAGCCCCTGTCCACAGGGAGCTCACTGCTGTCAGGGAAGAGAGTCCAGTCAACAGAACATTCTGGTGCAGGGCAGAACCCGCTCTGATAAGGGCATCTGATCCACTCTGTGTGGGCTGCAGTGGTTCAGGAAGTGTCCGTGGAGGAGATGATGCTGAGCTGAGTTTTACGAAAGCCACTCGGAGTCAGCAAAAAGGGAAGGCGTGAGGGGCATTGGTGCAGCTGAGGGGCTGAGAGTGGGAAGACTGTGAGTCGTAGGGTAGGGCTGGAGGGCAGCTATTGGAGGAGGAAGGAAAGGCAGACAGCCTTGAAATTGCACCTGAATACCTGGAGGCACCATTGAGGGTAGCATTCCAATTCTAGAATCATTTTTTGTCTTCTTTCTGGAGATCCTTTTCCTTCCTCTTGGCTGCCTACCCTTCTGGACAGACCTTGGCTCCTGGCCTGTGGAAGTCAGGCAAAGCTTGATGGCGGCTGCATGGACTCGGAGCCTAGAGGTCAGAGTAACCAGTCCTGGCCCTCGGGGCAGTGCTACACTGTGGGTGGAGGCAGCTGCCCAAAGTCAATGCCCTTCTAGGAGGGGATGTGTGAAAGGAGAGGCAGAGGGCTGAGGAGGGAAGGCTGGCTGGGAGGTGATGCTGCACTGGACAGACAGACGGGGACAGGCTCCCTGGGAGAGACATGAACAGCCTGTGCAAAGACCCTGTGGCATGGACCTTGCACACAGCCTCTTTCGCTCCCTCTCAGACCCCTCCTGTGCCCCTTCCCCTACTGCAGCCTCGGCTTTCTCATCTAGAAAAAGAAAGGGTCTCTTGATTCCTGCGAATGGCACTGGTGAGGCCCACCCATGGGGCTTGCCTTGGGCGGATGAGAAAAGTCATGGAGGGTGCTGTGTGCAGGGAACGAGGGCTGACACAAAGCGCCAGAGCGGGAGGCAGGCTGTGCACAGGCGCCTCGGATTTGCCCTTTATTTCAGCAGCCTTGGGAGAGGATGAAACGGGAGAGATGGAAGAGGTAGAAACATCGCTTGGGGACAGAGGAGTCATTTTAAATTCTCTGCTATTCTCAGAAAGATGTCTTTGCATAATGCTCCCAGCTAGCAGGCTTATTCTCCTTTTTTCTCTCCCTTTTCTTTCTTTTGGATTCTCTTCAGTTTTATCTGAGCACTTGTCCAAAAAGCAGAAGGTTGAAGGAGAAGGACTTAATATAGTCATTGTCTCCAGCAAGGGAAGAGGTTCGCTGTGCAAAATGTGATCCTTGGAGCCCACGCAGCCCCTGGGCCTTGACTCGGCCTCAGGGGTTCACGGCATAGCTCAATGTCCGAGCAGGCCACGGGCACTCCAGGCCTCAGGCCAAGAGTTGCTCAGCCCCAGACACCACGTCCCCGCCCACCCTCCTTGGCCACCGCCCGCGCCGTGCCACCCTGGGCACCAAGTTCCAGGACCCAGCAAGCCTGAGAGAGCCAGGAAGGGGGGTGCAGGAGGGGCCTCCTGATGAAGGAAAACCAAACCACACAGGTCTCCTCCCTGGCTCCACTTGGCCTTAATTTTAATTTAATTTCCTTTAATCTTTAATGAAAAGTTGTAAAAGTAAATTATTTACCCAAGAGAGCCCAACGGCACCTCAGGAGCTGTCCTCAACTTGAGGGTAATTACACTTGTGGGCCTGGAACCAGGCTCCCCTCCCTGGGTGCTGAGGAAGCGGCAGGAGCCTCTCTGGTTTATGTACTAATTAGCCACCTCAGTAACTGTTAAAGAGACATGCCGTGTGGGGGGCTGGGAGCAGAGCTGCAGCTTCCCCTCGCTCTCACTGCTGCAGGGACGGAGGGGCAGCGAGGGTGTACTCGGTCCCTGGGACCCCTGGAATCCGACTCGGGCCTGCCTTGGCTCCCCACACGCAGCCCTGCCGCTGGGGGTCATGTCCCCCACACCTCGCCTTGTCTTCATGTCCGTACTGTCTTCACAGCACCCATGGGGGGTGGGGGGGTGGATGGCGGCACAGGAGGGGCGGAGGTGGGAGGCATGGAAGGGAGCCCTGTGGTCTGACGCCCCTTCCTGGGCTGGGTGCCGCTTCTTTGCACTCAGACCCCACTCAGCTCACTCTCACCCACCCCTTCTCACACATACACACACCCAGCATCATCGGGCTTCTAACCCCTTTTCTCAACCCTCCCCTCATGTATGATAAAATGGCCAATAGAATTTAACACATCTGAACCTAAAAAAATCATATTTATTGTAGTTGGTCAAGACTTGGAGGAGTGAGCCTGCCGGAGAGGCAGGGTGAGTGTGTGAGCATGTGTCGTGTGTTTGTGTGCGGTGGAGGAGTGACTGAAAACAGCTGCTGAAGGCCAGTGCTCTGGGCGTGGTGTGTGTTTGGATCCAAGCTTCCCAACAGCCAAAGAGAAAAGGTCAGTTACTTGGCTTTCATCGATAAAGAGGAAAAACATGCCCAGCTGACTGAGGCACCTAGCAACTAGCCACATTGGCTTAGAGACCTAAGCCACTTTTTAATAGATAATTGGAAATCACGAGGTTTTATCCTGGATCTGTGTGTGCCCTCCCATAAAGGACAGCTGGCCGGGCCTTGTCCAGGGGCGCCATGAAACAAGACCCACAGTCTGAGGCTCTTCGTCTCAGCTCTCTGCACTCAGCACTCATCCAAGACTCTGGCTAATTTTCCATGTGAACTCCCTTTACTTCATCTGGAGATTGACAAAGCTCCTTGATTAATTCTCAAGCCAAGCCTCGCCTGAATCAAATCTGACTCTAAAATTTAGGCTCACCAGAGATCGATGCCTACTAGGAAAATTTGTGTGTCTTGTGAAATTTAAAATTTAAATATGCTTCAGCTGAAGCAGGCTTGGTGGCGCCTCAAAAACCTGACTCACTGTGAGTGTCCCTAGGCCTGCGACTCATCTGTACATACAGCGTTATTCTAAAGTCTTTTAAAAATCTGTATGCAAAGTTCAACACTTGCATCCGAAGTCACTAAAGACAGGGAAGGTAGAACCATGAGGCAAGGCGAGTAAGACATCCTCGTTGGGGTTTTGCATTCTGGGGGAAAACAAACCTTTGACTGCCCGGCCTGGGGTGCTCTGTCCAAAAGAAGTGAGCACGTTGGATAAGCCAGTTGAGCAGCAAATCCAGTTATCGTCCCTACTGGCCAATAGCAAGTGGTTTGTCCATGCTGTGACCTTGGGGTCTGCTGGTGTTGTCGACTCTCACTTCCACCACGTGGCACTGCATGGGCTCCCACCTCATTCCTGCCCCTGCCTGATTTCCACTCCTCCTGTCTGGGCTCCGCTCTGCAGAAGCCCTGAGAAGGGGACTGCTCAGACATTTGACAGGGTGCCCAGCAGAATCACATGCTCAGCACCAGCTAAGATGATTGAGCCAAAACTGCCAGGGGTGCAGGCAGCAGGGGTGGTTTGCAACTTCCACCACCTTGTTCTAACGCGGACTGAAGACACTGCTGGGAAGTCGGTGGGCCTCGGCCCAGGGGGCTCTCTTCGTTTGCAAGGCTGCTATGACAAAGACCTCACACTGGCTGACTTAACAGTAGCAGGGTATTGGCTGTGGTTTTGGAGGCTAGATGTCCAAAATCCAGGGGTCTGCGAGGCTGTGCTTTCTCCCCGAGGTCTGCAGTGTTCTGATACTGGCTGGCCACAGTCCTGAGGCTCCCTTGGCTGGCATCTCTCCCTGCCATCACATGGCCTTCTCTTTGTCCTCGTGTCTGCTCTTCCGGTTTCTGCTGACTTCCAGCTTCTCCTTAAAAGGGCTCTAGTAGGACAGATGAAGTCCCCCCAGGACTCAGTCCAACCATGCCTAAGTGAGATCTTAGAAGGCCCTATTCCTGAGGCAGCCACACCCTCACCGGTAGTGCCTGTTTACAAATGGACTCACACCCACAGAAGCACAGATTAAGATTAAGAACTTGTCTTTGCTGGGGTGCACAATTCAATCCACCACAGAACTGTCCTTTTTCTGCCATGGCCCCGTGCCCAGTCCCCCACACCGCTCACCTTGCAGGGACGCTGCAAAGCCAGCCAGAGTGCTCCACTCCCAATTGCTCTCTGTCCTCAGAACCCTCCAATCGGGCCCCACCTCCTGGTTCCCTCATCCCTGCGTCCCTCCAGCCTGCTCTCTCCCTCCCACGGATTTGTTCATGGCCCCCCGGCTTTGCCCGAGCCTGAATCCTGATGCTCTCTGGTGGTCTCTGACTTGCCCCCACTCCCTGCAAACTGTACCTTGCCCCGCAGGGGTGAGAGAATGTGAGCTCCAAGGGCCCAGCCCAGGCTCCAAACAAGGGCACACACTCCAGCCCTCGGTGGAGGGGAAGGGTTCGGGATCCCACAGAATCCTCATGGCTAAGGATGGAGCAAGTAACGAAGACTCTGCTCAAAGAGTCCCAACTCCTTTCCCAAACCAGTAGGGCAGGGTGAGGGTGTGCCCGCCTGGGTTCCAGCAGTAGCACTCGCCGGGAATGGGGGTATAGTCTCTGTCTACGAAGCAGGCAGCAAGTGTGCCTGCCTCCAACCAGTGCCAGGCTTGCAGCGGGTGACAAACGTGACAGGGCAGCATGGATGGAGGTGGGCCAAGCCCGGGAAGGCCCCCTCCACCTCAGGGCAGCCCCTTCTCTGGGTGGTGCCAAGTTGGGTGAAATCTGCAGGGTAGCTCTCTGGGGCTGTGCCTCTCCCCCGACCCTGCTCCCTCCTCAGCCACTCACCACACAGAGCAGAGCACAGCAGAAGGCAGCACTTGGCAAAGCCGAGACAGAGACCTAAAAATAACCCTGTGCCTGCTCTCCAGCCACCAGGAGCTTGAATCCTCAGCAGGTTAGGGCAGCTCCAGCTGAGTGGAAAAGCTGAGTTACTCCAGCCCCTCATTGGGAGGAGATGAGGAGCTGAGGCCAAGGGGCATGGCTGGGTTCAGATACCAGGTGGCAGAGCCTCCCTCCTCCAGGAAGCCATCGTGGGGGCACCAGGGCACCCTGTACTGACCTCTCCTGTGCCCTGACCATGTTACATGTAACTGCCTGCGGTCACTGCCTCCCCATGTCTCTGCGCCTTGATGCCACAGGGCTCAGCATGGGACAGGGACAGGGCAGCAAGGCCCCAGGCTGCCCAAGTGGCCTCCCTGACCGTCAATATCCTTAGGCAAAAGCAGATGAAACGGTACCTGCTCTCTCACCCCACTGGGATGGTCGTGACGGCTGGGGGTCTGACTGGCAGGGAACTTGGGGGCCAGTGGAGCCATATAAGACACTTGTCACCTTCCAGGGTGGCCTCAGGACAGCCCAGCGCCCACTCAGTCCTCTCTCACCGTGTGGACCCCATCCCCACTGTGGCCTCCGACAGCCAAGCTCAGGCTGGCCCTGCTGGCTTCCCCTCTTCTTGGCCAGCAGGGAGGGTGGCTGCCTGTCCCTCGCGTCTCTATTTATAGTGTGTGTTTCTGCAGAGCCTGTCATCATGCTGTGGCATGAGTGTGGCAGGGTTTTCAAGAGGAATTCTGGGCCTGACAAAATTAAGCCCATGGCTGGCTGATATGAAATGTGGAAGAGAAGCAGGGCCGGGCAGGTGAAGCGCACACAGCATGGATTTAATGCTTGGAGTGGAGAGATTTTAATCTGCATCTGTGAGCTTCTCACAATGTGCAATTCTCCTCCATGAATGTTCTTCTCCAAAGGTGGAGTCTGAGCATCAGGGCCCTGAGAGGGGGAGGCCATGTCTTTGTGGCAGAGGGCGGGCAAGGCACAGCTGGGATTCCACCCTGGCTCTCAGACCCAAAGCCGCTTGCTCATCCACTCCCCACACAAGTGGGCACCCCCTCTTCTCCATGCTGGTGACACCTCAGTGAGCCAGACGGGCACATGCCAGTTTCCCTGGAGCTTCCTGGGGAGGAGGAACACGAGTAGTTAATAATTAGACACCTAGGTAAACAAGGCCATTTCAGATGAGAGGGTGAGGGCTATGGGAAGATATAAAGTGACAGAAGGGATGGCCTCTCTGAAAGCACTGAGGCGGGACTGCAGAAAGTGGCCAGTGCATAAAGCTCCAAGGGCAGCAGGCCAGGTAGAGGGGAGCAGATGCAAGGGTCCTGAGGCACTGATGAGTTGGGTGGGCTGAAAGAGCAGTGCAGGGCAGAGTGGGGAACAGGGGTCTCAGCGTTGGGGGCTGGGGGTGGCAGGGGATACAGCTCAGGGCCTGGCAGGCTGTGGGGACCAGGGTCATGGCTGGAATTTGACCTCCTTTTGAATTCAAGTGTAAAAGAAGCCATTGGGGAGGGAGGTTGAGCAAGGAAGTGACGTGATGCTCCAGTACTTTTGCACAACCACTTGGCTGTGTGTGGGGAAGTGTGAATGCAGGAAGACCCTAAGCTTAGGAGTCAGGGGCCAGCCTACTCAAGAGAGGGTGTCGGCCTGGGCTAGGGGAGGGCCGTAGAGGTGGAGAGAAGGGCACAGCTGGGCTGATGCCATGTCCCAACGGGCAGATTTGGGTGGCCAGGTGGAGAATTCCCAGCCTGATTCTACTTTGTGGGGGGCAGGGCAACTTGTCTATGGGAAAGCTTTGGGGAGAAAGAGCTTGATGGCAAAAGTGGAGAGTTCTGGTTTGGCCAAGCAAAGCGTGAGGTGCTGGAAGGGCATCAGGTAGGCGGGCTGCCCGAGGCACCCGGCCAGTCCACGGCCTCTCTGAGGCCCTGAGCACCTGGACACAGCACCACCCCAGCAGGCCCTGGTGCCCACATGGGGTCCTTCCTGGACCTGGGAGCTGCCTTAGGGCAGGAGAAGCCCTGCATCTGAGCCTGGCAGCCCTGGGTGCGCAAGAAAATGCCGGTGAATCCTTAGTCTGGGCAGGCCGATTCCAGAGGAGTGCTAGGAGTGGGGTGGACACATTCCTGGGGCCCCGGGCTCTACCTGATGCTTTTCACAGGGACCATGACACTTTCAAACAACCTTTTCAAATGGTAAAGTGCTCCTAGGGAGCGGAAGCTCCTGCCCCAGACTGCAGCTTCTTAGACCACGTGTGTCCCTGGGGCTCCAGCCAGGCTCGGCAACCCCCCCCCCCCCGTTTGGGCAGTTGCTATGGCCGAGGGGCTGGGCTCCAGACAGCACCAGACCCCGCCAAACTGCCCAGATCCCACCTGGACTTGTTTCCAGTGGCTGCTGTAACAGATCACCCCAAACTAAGGGGCTTAAAACCACACAAATCTGCTCTCTTCCAGCTCTGGGGATCAAAATTCTAGAGCGGTTGGCAGGACTGCTTTCCTTCTGGGGGGAATCGTTTCCCTGCCTTCTCTGGCTCTGGGGTCCTCCTGAGCTCCTTGGTCCCTTTCTAGATCTTCAGGGCCAGCGGTGCGTCCATCCTCTCCCCACCTTTTCACACCTTCTCCTGCCTCCCTCTCCTTAGAAGGGCCCTTTCAGTTATGGGCCCGCCCAGTTAATCCAGGATTGTCTCCCCTCTCAAGGTCCTTCACCTTATCTGCACAGTCCCTTTTGCCATGTAGGTGACCCCTTCACAGGGTCAGGACCTAGGACATGGACATCTTGGGGAGCCATTATTCTGTCTACCATACCACCCTCTCTGGCGGGAAATTAGGTGGGGAGGTTTCTAGAAGTCTTTTAGGGACAGGCTTGACCCTCGCAGAGCCGGACACTGTCCGGGACAGCCTCTGTGCACCCTGCAGGCTGAGGTTCCTGTGCCTGCTCCCCCGGCTGTGGTTTGCACAGTGCAGCTCTCAAAGCAAGAAGGGCAGGTGTGGCTGTCCCGTAGGCTGTCCTGGAGGGTCAGGAGATCGGGTCTCGACTAGGACCTTCCAGTCACTTCCTCTTCTGGCCTCATGGTTCCTCCTGGGAAGGGGGTTGCCCTGATGCTTGAAGGCCCCACAGCAGCCTGCAGATGGGGTTGCTGCCCAGCCTGCAGGTCTGTCCCTCCCACTGTGTCCTGGCCATTGCATCAGCACAGCGGCTCTAAGGCCCAGTTTCCCCATCAGCATTCCCAGGCATGCTGCCCAGTGAGGAAGATCCCAGAGAAGCTGTATAAAATGTAAATGCAATGTCCCTGTTTGCTGCGGGGATTGGAGCCCTGCCCTGCAGCAACTCCTGCAGCTTCTGCACCCCAGGGAGGAAGGCTCTGCAGCTGAGAGCCCTTGAGGAGAGGGGGTTAGGGGCCGCCTCCGCCAGGCACAGTGTGCCCACAGCATCTCCACTCCCCACAAAACTGCATGCAAGGAGGGTCTAATAGCATCTCATTTAAAGATGAGGAAACTGAGGCTCAGAGAGGATGCAAAGTGGAGAAATTACCAGAACACAAGGCCCTTTGAGTGAGAGCCCCAGCTGTGAAGGGCTCACTCTTGCTTCCTCATGGTATAGATGCCCCTGATGCCCCCCCGAGCCCGGGAGAGGAGGGGGCCTGTTGGGTGGACCAGGAAGTGCAGAATGATAGGGAACCCTCGGACCAACCCTGGAGGCCCGGGGTGGGGGGGGTCTGACCCATCGGTCCCAGACATCAGTCTGAGGTTCAGTGGCCCTGGAGGGTCACCGGGGAGGGGGTGCCTGCACCCCTGTTACCCCAACACGCTCTGGCCCCACTCTCACTACCCCCTTCCCCACACATACATACTCCGTCCCGCCCTGCACACTGGTCCTGCCCCCACACTCCAGCATCCACTCCACAGACACCTCCCCAGGGACCTCTGCGGTGCGCTAGGTAGCAGGGCCTCTGGTACTAGCCTTGCCACCACCGGCCGGCGTCCCCACCCCAGGCTCGGGCCCTCTCTGCACCCACCTCCTGCACTGCAGCTCACAAGCTGGCCCGCAGCCTCCATCACCCCTGGCTCTGGTCCAGTCCCCTGTGCCTGCCCTGTAGCAGAGACAAGAGACGTGCGCTGGGGAAGGCGCTGTTAGCCAAGCTCCTGGCAGCCTCCATCGTAACGTGGGGCTCTTGTTCCTCAATCGCACTTTAGAAACTGGGGTAAAGCAGCTTGTCTTTGAGAAATTTCTTCTAAGTTGTTTATTGCCCAGATCTTTCCTAGTAAGGTTTGAAGCACCCTGTTTTGTGAATCACCGAGCGTAAAAGCCAGGCCCACCTGGCTTCCTTGGGGATGTGGGGGAATGGTGAGTTGCAGAAGATGGGGCGCCCTTCTAATTCTCTCCAGGGTGGCACACAGCTGGCTGCGGCCATGGGGTCAGAGCCTTCCCTCGGCACCAGCCAGCTGTGTGCCACTAGTTATTAATGTTACTGGCCGTACTGCTTGTGTTGTACTCATACTCTTTCTCACCCTGTTTTTAAGCAGCAGCCTGTGGGTTCCAGGAGAAGTGGCCACAGTAATCTTTAACCCTTTCAGGGAGCAACAGGCCTCAGCTCTCTTACGCTGTGCCCTCACTGTGCTGTGGGCTGGTTTGGGGCCTTCCCCACCCGACCCCAGAAGCAGCCGAGGGAGCGAGGCAGTGGCCCCTGCTGAGCACGGGAGCAGCGGGTGGTGACTGGTGCCCAGCGTTGGTGGGGAGCAAGCCTCCCCGTTTGCCTGGACAGAGGGTCCCACAGGATGCAGGACTGCCCATGCTCAAGCCAGACACTCGGTCCCCAGGGCCTGGGGACACCCCGGGGAGCAGGAGGGCAGGGTCCCTGCCTTCCTAAAGCATCCAGTCTTAGGGAGACAGGCAAGGGGTGGGGGGTGTTCTAGTTTGCTAGCTGCTGGAATGCAACACAGCAGAGATGGATTGGCTTTTAATAAAAGGAGATTTATTTTGTTGGTTCTTCAGAGGAAAGGCAGCTAACTTTCGACTGAGGTTCTTTCTTTATGTGGGAAGGCATAGGGTGATCTCTGTTGGCCTTCTCTCCAGGCCTCTGGGTTCCAACAACTTTCCCAGGGTGGTTCCTTTCTCCATCTCCAAAGGCCTGGGCTGAGCTGCGAGTGCTGAGATGAGGTATGCTGAGCTGCGGTATGCTGAGCTGCTTGGGCTGTGCTACATTGCACTCTCTCATTTAAGCACCAGCCAATTAAGTCAAACATCATTCGTTGCAGCAGGCACGCCTCCTAGCC